>ML742179.1:0-61155 GCA_009193465.1 Aspergillus avenaceus
TTTTTTTTTTTTTTTTCAATTAGCCTTTGACTATCAATCACTGTACCCTTGATCGGGTCTTGTATAATACAAGGCAACCAAAGTGACTGGACCTCGGATGTTGCGCATTCGGAGATTTCACGGGACCCTTTCAGACGGGTCACAGGCATTGGATATTGGAACCCTCATTCTGATAGGGCACTCCCTTACCCTAGTTCACCATTGCGGGGAAGAACACTGAGCGTTGTCAGTGAAGATCTCAGACCCTCTATCAGAACCACTGACCTGGTTGTCAGCATGTCTAGACCTAACGCCTCCACACAGAAGTCTTTAATAACCCAGGCTTTGGTATTTAGCCTTGCTCTACACTTTGACCGCCTTTTACTTTCACTTTATCTTCATATAGTACTGACTAATGATTAGAGAGCTGAGCGGAATGTATCATCGGCTACATCTCAAAGGCAAGCTTTGGAAGCTGCCATTGATGCCATCGAAAATTACATGAAAGCGCTACGCCTGACGAGCGTTCAAAAAGACAAAAATGCATTGGATGCAAAGTGCAAAGAATGGCTAACAAGAGCCGAAAGAATCAAACAATCTGAGGATTGGCAATCTGTAATCCGCGATGCTCCGGAGCCCCGGATGCCCGTATCTACTCGGAAGCTTACCACGCGAGAAGAAATTATATTGCTGGAAGGAGCCAAATTGAATGGTTTTATTTTTCCTCCATGGTCACGTTCACCGGGCTCTGACGAGTTCAAGCAAGATGATGGGGGTTTATTCGTGTATGTCTACTCTAGTCCTAGTTTTACGAACAACTCCTTTTTCTAACACAGAATAGTGATAAGCCTGATCTTCATTTGAACACTATCCAACGAAGAGTTTTTGATGGCTGGAAAAGACCCTCTGAGCTTTTCCCTAAAGGTGTAGACAATGCGGGTGGCGTAGCACTCCCCCTAATGTCTGTTACAGGAAATACAGACCTTGTCCAGGATATGCTTACGGACTGCTCTGTTGTTGCTAGCCTTTGTGCTACTACTTCGAGAACTGAACGTGGTCAACACGAGGTGAGATAATTATTTTACCTTCTATACCGTCCGTTGTGATTAGAAGTGTGACTTACGGGCGCAGAGTTTCCTTCCAGCAATGTACCCGTGCCAAAAGAGCCCAGAACCCTCACCGTCTGGCAAATATATCTTTCGCTTCTACTTCAACGGATGCTTCCGAAAAGTCGTCATTGATGATCGCTTGCCGTCATCGAAAACGCACAGGTCTCTTTATGTAGTTGACAGGAACAACCCTTCATTTCTATGGCCAGCGTTAGTAGAAAAAGCTTATCTGAAACTACGTGGCGGTTATGACTTCCCTGGAAGTAATTCTTGTACAGACCTATGGGTACTGACAGGTTGGATCCCCGAGCAAGTTTTTCTCCACAACGAGGATGTGACTAGTGATCAACTTTGGAAACGACTTTTCAAATCATTCCATTATGGAGACGTTCTGTTGACAATAGGTACCGGAGAGTTGACCGACAGCGAACAGAGGGAACTCAGTCTTGTAAGCGAACACGACTACGCTATACTGGATATGAAGGAGTCCAAAGGGCGCCGCCAACTCCTGGTCAAGAATCCGTGGGCTGGAGCGGAGACTGCTCCCGGAGACACGAGGAGACTCGTCGAGCTTGAAGATTTACCCCATAATCCACCTTCATTTGCACCGGGTACATTCTGGATGGACTGTGAAAGGCTACTCCAAAACTTCGAAAACCTTTACTTGAACTGGAACCCAGCGATCTTCAAGTACCGCGAAGACATCCATTTCACGTGGGATCTTGCAAATACGAGGGATGCAGCCGGTTGCTTTGTGAATAACCCGCAGTTTGCTGTTTCCACCCAAGACGGTGGGCCTGTTTGGCTACTACTTGGCAAACATTTCAGAACAAATGAAGTTCCAGAAGAATCCTACGATGATATCGAGGAGCCTGGTTTCATAAGTATATATGTTTTCAATGCGGAAGGGAAACGTGTATCTTTGAGTGACGGGGCACTACACCGTGGTCCCTACGTTGACTCCCCTAATACGCTCATGAGACTACACATGCCTCCGAGAACGACCTACACGGTTGTTGTTTCTGAGCAATCATTGCCTCCAGTAAATCAGAATCTTACCTTGTCTGCCTTGTCTACCGCACCGGTGTACATGGAAAAAGCTGAAGATAAACACATGTACGTGAGAAAGGTCGAAGGGTCTTGGACGCCTTCAACAGCAGGCGGGAATGCGGAATCTGCACGGTATCCCTTGAACCCTCAATTCAGGCTGGAGACAACGGATCTCACGGATGTATCAATTCTTTTGGGATCCATGGATACGGAATTGGCAACTCATGTCAAGTTATTTTACTCCCGTGGGAACCGTGTGTCACGAATTCGCAGTCGCGATATTATCGCCGACAGCGGGGATTATCGCCGTGGTGGATCCCTGGCAGAGGCTAAGGCCCTGGAACAGGGTTCGTATACCATTGTCTGTTCTACATTCGCAGCGGATCAACTTGGTCGGTTTACGTTGTGGGTATCTTCCTCAATCCCATGCAAAGTGAATACACTTCCACCAGAGGCGGCGGGACGGCGGACGGTCATTTCGGATATCGGCGTGTTACCACCCGGAAGGGACCGAATGCTAGCTTCTCTGCAAGTGCCTCGACTCACGAGAATCAAACTTATTGCGAGAAGTAGACAATCCGTTATTGGGGGGCACCCTGTTGGGCCTTCCCCAGTGTTGGTGACCGTTGAACTCGGACAAGGGCCATACAAACATGTTTTGGCGACATCTGAAGACGGAACTCACAGTGATGCCATATCAGGGGTACGTATTGAGGACTTTGACCTCCAACCCGAGCTGGAAGAGAGAAACGGGGTCTGGATTGTCATTGAGAGGATCGGAGGACCTGGAGGACAGGTTGAAGATCACTTCGAAGTGGAAGCCCTAGCTGAAGAAAGGGTTGAGATTGGGGAGTGGGTAGTTGAAGATGCATGAAATCGACAGGTTCTAATGGCGTTTGTTTCTCGCTTGAGTTCCTTTAGTTTTAGATCATGAGCAAAGCTATTAGAGTAGAAGCCATTGCGGATGAAGCATAATTTCCGGCGACAAATTTTAAAATCTCAAAGACCATGGTAATTATTTTTTTTTTCGGCGAGGGTTTGAAAAAGCGTCGGTAATTACAATAAATTCGGGCGGCAGGTAAATTAACCTTAGGTTGCCTTATAATTTTCTCCGCAATTTAATTCTCGGTTCGATTCCCACCCGAAGAGCTTCCAACGTCATCCCGCTTACTGCGTGCATTATACTTACCCCCCACCTTAAAAGTTACGATTTATTTAGGAACAAAACCCTTTGAGTACTAGAATCAATGGCGAACAACATTCCGGCTGCCTTGAAGTCTGCAGATATTGGGCGCTTTGCTGTTAGAGCGGCACAGCTCGAACGTGTAAAGCCCGTGATTGCCTACTGGTGTGAGTGCGATGCGACAATACCTTACTTGAAACTTAATCTAACATGTATACTTTGCGTTTAAATAGGCAACTTCTGGATTGTTAATCAGATCATTGAGCGTGGCCTACACACTACCGACGATGAAGTCAAACTATACACTACAGACCTTGTGGACAAATTGGAGCAGGTATGCTAAGTGGGGGGTAAACCATTCGCGCTAGATAGACACTGACGTTCCCATGCCCAAGTTCAAAAGTGAAAACCCCGATAATGAGACAGTGTTGGATGCCGTAGCTGCAAGTGCCTACGTGGAGCAATTTGGCTTGGAAATCCTTGGGCGTGCGGAGACAACCATGAGAGCCAACAAAGTGACAAAGTATGTGATCTTTACTGCGACTTAAACAAGCGGTCATTGATTATCGTAGGCAAACCGCCGATACTTTCCAAGCAGCTGCAACCTTCCTCGAACTTTGTCAAATATGGAACCCTCTTGAACCTGAAACCGCCGCGAAGGTCAAGTTCGCCAAGTACCATGCGGTAAGAATCGTGAAAGCAATCAAAGCCGGAGAAGACCCGAACGAGTCCAACCCGGTTATAACCGAAGAGGAGGAAGACTTGGAGGTGAAGACAGACGATCCCGAGGTACAAGCCATTGTTGGATCGCCGCCAGCGCAACCAGGACAGCCATCGGTAGAAGATGTGCCCGATGAGTCTATGCGCCCCTCAAGATCATCTCCAACCTTACCAGAGCCACCGACTGAGATTCCTGCGTCGCATTATGCCCCACGTACACCTTCTCGGAATATGGACCTTGACACAGAGCAAGACGCACCGCTAAATCTCCCTTCAGCACCGGCCACACTCACCTCGTCTTCAACTTCCGTTCCACATCTCCCAGATACGCCATCGGGACCTAGTATGCATCAACCGGCAGGCGCCCATGATGCTTTCCAATCTTTCCCACCTCCGTCAGCAATGCCTCAAAGCCCACCAACTGTGTCTCATGACCCAAGTGCCTTCTATAGCCAACCTAGTCGCTCGCCTTATCAACCCGCACAGTCTCCAGCCCCTGTTGCGCCACGTCCAGCGCCACAGCCTGTCGCTGTACCAGCACCTATAACTTCTACAGGACCTAGCTCGAACCACGCAAGTTCGCAGGCAGTCGATGATGAATCTATTGCTCTTGCCCAGAAGCACGCTCGCTGGGCCGTGTCTGCTCTGACTTTCGATGATGTGAACACGGCCATCAAAGAACTCAGGAATTCTTTGAAACATCTCGGAGTCGAGTAGCGGTGCAGTAAATATCTTTGAGCGGTTGTCTTGAGTTGATGTGAGGGGATAGTGAGCGTCCAGCTTATCTTTACACTGAACTCCTAGTACTATATCAGTCAAATTCACGATGCGATGATCATACAACCTCTTTGCTTTACAAAAGTATCTCTCCCTCCACAGTATCGAATTCCCACCAGCCAATTGTTTTACCTTGTAGCAAACCCCCTTTTGTGATTTTGTGATATCATCTCACAGAGCATTGTTAACCAAACACGCTCCCTTTTCTCCCTATATCAAATTCTAACTATGCATAACTAAGTCCGCGGTGTATTTGCTTTTAGTATGCCAGTCATGTTCTAGGACCCTAAACAAGCAGAAATGAAGGGCATAAACTGTTGTGTTAGTGTTGTATAGTAACACAAAATAACATTCATTCACCTTCACACCCCGAACATACTCCCAGCTGAACCCCCCCAAAGCAAAAAACCCTCACGAGTATTTTCCTCAGCTCACCCCCCTTCAGTTAGACTCCTACTCCTCCCCTTAACCCCCATCAGAACAAACTCCCACAAACAGAAACAATGGCAACCAATACACGTTTCAAAAAAGAACCTAGCCAAGATATCCTTGAACCCTACCTAGATTTCAACCCCATGAAAGATTTCCTAGACGAAGGCAAGCTGAATCTGAAATCGCGCGATCGGAAGTTCACCACGTTCCTGGACTTGAAAATGGACCACCACTCGGACTTCATCCACCGTCTGCGGGAGCATGTGCAGCACTACGGATACGAGTGGAGTGAGCTTCTTGCCTCGGAGAATGAGCGGTATGCTTGCGCTGAGAGCTTCGTGGAACAACACGGGTTTAATTACTGGGGCTCTGAGGCGAGTAGGAAGAAGTATTTGCTTGAAGAGGCTATTAAGGATCCTGCTTGTCTTACTACGTATCCGGAGAGACGGGATGAGTATGTTTTTCTTTTACTTTTCTTTTTGTTCTTTTTTTTTATATGATGGCATGGACTATTTACTTTTGGGGGCTGCTGATGTTTATGCTCTGGTCTGTAGGATTGTGAGAACTGTTGTCATTCTGCTTGAGAGAAAGGCGAAGACTCATACGAGAACTCCGGAGAAGAAATCAATCGAGGTTAGTATATTCATATGTTTCTCTTTGTCCGTGCAGTGACTGATCAATCTAGTCTTATGACGAGCTCCAAATGGTGAACAGCCGGCGTTCTTCTGGCTTCGGCTCTGCCCTTTCAGACGATGACACTGAGACTATGAACAACACCCCTAGCAAGGGCTTGCATACTCTGGCACACTTCCCGCAGAGCGAAAGCAGACCCAAGAGAGAGGTCTCGGAGAGAAGCATAACAGTCCCCCCTGACATGGGAAATGTTTCGTTCGAGCCTCGTAGCAAAAGAACCCGAACGTCAGCACCCGAGATACGCCCCTTTAGCCGCGTCCTCGAGTACGACGAGAAAGAAGATAGCGCGAAGACCTACAAGCCCGCGTCCCAGAAAGCCACTAAGGCTGCTACTCGCAAGAACGTAGTCCCGGAAGCAGCTGGCAAGCAGGTTGGCGCTACGGGCGGGAAGTACCCCGATGATACTAAGTTCTTAGTAGTAGCGTCCAGCCAGATGGGCATGGCGCCGGTTTGGGTCTCGTTTCAGAACTTCCCGTCTGCGTCTGCCTTCCTGGAGCATATGGCAAATGAATGTAGAGTCTATGAGTGGGACCCTGCCACGCAGCTGTTCACGGAGTCTTCACACTTGCAGGCCATGCAGGGCAATCTTGCGGCTTCTGTGAAGTTTGAGTGGTCGGGATTTGAAATCCGCGTGCGTCAGGGGAAGGATCATGACTGGGCTGTCGTCATGGAAGAGCTGCAGAAAGCTTGGAAAGCTAAGGAGTTGAATGTGGATGGTGGATCTGTCCCGTGCTTTAAGATCAGAGTGATGCTTCATGTGCGATGATCTGCCATTCTAACTTGGGAATGATTTGATTTTAATTTGTCTCTTTGACAAGGCTTGGAAAGTGAAGCTGGAGGGGCCGTGTGTCATCGTGCTCGAAGAGCGGGCCGGAAAAGGGAAACGAAATGTCATTATTTGAATATCGGAATAAATCAATGAAAAAAGAAGGGTCAGACGGAAAGAGACATAGGAAGACACTCCATTGGACGTACTACTCTTTTACTCACGCCATAGGTTCAATCATCAATGAAGCAAACGCTAGTGCAAGAAACTACAAAGGCTTGGTAGTTGAACTGTTATACAAGTAACCGCACGAACCATGGGCAGATCATTGTCTGGTCCATGGAACGCGACGCAAATCCCGACTGGGGTAAATAATTAACTCGGAGAATAAATGAGTCGAGATAGGATTTATTGACGTCAATTCTGTCCAAATCAGACCAAAATCTGACCTTGTGTATTTTCTTTTTCTCTGTCTCTCTTTTCTTTTTCGTTCCAGGTCAATATTCTCAAAATGAAAGGCTGAGAAAGGAATGATTCTCGGACTTCGGCCTTTTGCACCGGACACAGGCCGATCTTGGTTCATCCTCCGTAAGATAAGAGATCATGTTTGGCACAAACTGGGTCAAACTACTTACCGGGATGGGTCCCTAAGCTTCGACTTAGAAACCGATAGTTGCCCTTTCTGGGGCTTCTCTGTTCCCATTAGAAAGTGGGTAGGATAGATAGCTGTTTCCAATGGACTCGAATCCCACGCGTTGCAGGTGAACGGTGATACTCTTTTCCCACACACACATACGCTGTAATACGCTGTAGATAGATAATAGTAGCACCTAATATATGATTATGGAGTGCATTATTTATCATACTCCATAAAGATCCCCACCATACCAGGTCTTTGTATCATATAGGAAAGCAGCTGTCGATCCAATTTCAATTCCCTGTGATGATCATACTCAACTTGGTATACTCTGTATGTTTTTGTTTTTATTATTATTACTTTTCTTTTCTTTTTCTCTCAGTTTTGACTGAACTGTCCATTGGTTGTTGAATTTGCCCGGAAAACAAACCGATTCATGATCATCATCACCGGCATCGATTGAGTAGTTGTCCTTTGTTATTGTCCTCTCTATCTTTCTCCCTCTCTTTTTACCCTCATTTGATTGTACGCTGTACAGTCCAGTTTTTCCATTTACCCGCGAGAAGCCACACCCCTCTCGTTGTTCAAATACCTCTCCGTATACCCACTTAGAGGCGGAACTATGATCGGACGGCGTCCCTGAAGAACGGAAGACGTCCCACAACGCGCGACTTGGCAGGGGAAGAAATGATGAATCATGAATCACCCTTTGTTTCTTTCCCCCCAAACTGAAGAAAGAGAGGGGGTTTCTAAATCCCGAGAAAATTCCAAACCCACTCGGCTGGCGAAATTTCTAGACGCAGCAACTTAACTCCCCCAACGGAGTTTACTCGGTCTTAGAGAGGAAAAGTGGGAAAAAGAGAGAAAAAAAAAAAAAAAAAAAAAAAGCTTTCATGAGCAGAAGTTCCGTTGGTCCAGTTATTTTATCTACCTGCCGAAAAGCGGGTGATCGTTGGAAAATAAGTTTTTGGTTGCATTCGGATATTCGTATCGAATCGGCGGGTTCCGGTTTCCAGAAGCTGTAGAACTTTTGTACCGTGGTTTGAACATTGCTTTTTTTTTTCTTTGACTAGCTGTTAGAACTTAAGTGAGTGAAAGTAATGACGATAGCATGATATCAACAATTTGTTCTGAGAAGAATAGCTGTGTAAAAGAGGGTAAAAGCATTTCATTAATCCCAAGCTATATAGTATATAAATTATAGCGGTGTTCGGCATTGGTTGGATTGAAAAACCGGGGGAATTGAGAGAAAATAGAGAGGCTTTTTTTTTTTTTCTTCGAGAAGTGCTTTAGCCTATAGAGCAGGTGATACGCCCAAATACATCAAAGCGTCGTTAGTTCCGAATTAAAGAGAAAAAAACCACTTTTTGTCTCCTCATTTTTTTTTTTTTTTTTCATCCGCTGTTAGCATTACTGTTATTACTGTTATTATTATCATTAGACATGGTTTTTCTCTTCTTTTTTCTTCTTCTTCTCTCCCTTTGATTTTATTTTCCTCCGTCCCTTATTTAATTTTAAATTAGTTCAGAAGGAGGAAACAGTAACCATTTTTTTCTTTGTCCCCATAATTATTATTATTATTATTATTATTATTATTATTATTACTATTACTATTATTTTACTTCCTTTTTTTTTTCTGTTCATAATAATAAATCTTTATATTATCTTTACTATTCTTCTTATATCCCACTCCATATTAACTCGGTTCCTTATCACTGGGTTTCTCCTTTCCCCTCATCGTATTTCTTCTTCCTTTACCTCTTTGGCTCCTTTTTTATTTTATTTTATTTATTTTTTATTTTTATTTTTATTTTTCCTTCTGCCTTTTCCCCCTTGCTCCCCGCATTCTTCTGTTTGCTGCAAGCTTGCGTGTGGGGTTTTTGTGAACAGACAATACTCCATTAGAAACCAACTGTGTGCTGCATTAGAGAGTATCGTCGTTTGGTACTCGGATCTAATCCCTGTCGCCGAATTTCGCAAACGAATCCCATTCAATTATGGCGAGTGATTCGAGCAAGAAGCCGGCTGTGCTGATTGTTGGCGGACTGGGTATGTACATCCCGACTGCAGTAATGTGGCTGCCGTTAAGGTGGGAATGAGCTAACCCCCGTCCCGCTTTCTGCAGGATTCATCGGTCGTCACCTCGCGCTTTACCTGCATGAGAATAACCTGGCCTCGGAAGTACGACTCGTCGACAAAGTACTGCCTCAACTCGCATGGTTAGCCCCTGAGTTCGAGGAGGCTTGCTCCAAGGATAAGTTCGTCCAGGCCGATGCTAGTCGCGAACGTGAGTTATACCTTCACCCATACCCGACACGGTTCCGACGATCTTTTCTAATACTGATCTCCTTTTGGTCATCTAGAGCACTTCCCTCGTATCTTCGATCGAGCCAATGGGGAACAGTTCGACTATGTGATCAACTGTGGAGGCGAGACGAGGCACTCCCAGCCGGACGATGTGTATGAACTCCGCAGTCACAACCTCACCGTGGCCCTCGCTCGCGAGACCGCTCGCCGGGGGATTCGTTCCTTTGTCGAATGTTCGACGGCCCATGTCTACAAATCTGGATCATCGCCCCGGAAGGAGGACGACAAGCTTCAACCATGGCACAAGTTGGCTAAGTGGAAGATGAAGGCGAGTGATGAGATCAGCAAGATCCCGGGCCTCAACTACTGTTTAATGCGTCTACCACACGTGTACGGAGAATACTGCTCAGGCTACTTCGCTATGGGCATCTGTCTCGCGCGTGCACACCTCGACATGGAGAAAGACCTGGAGCTTCTCTACAGTGGTGATGTGAAAATCAACACTCTTTACGTCAGAGACGCAGCTAGCGCACTGTGGAAGGCCGCCGAGTGGAGGGCGACTGCTCCCGTCGATGGTTCAGCACCTCTGGCTTTCAATGTGGTTGACCATGGAGATACCCGCCAACAAAACATTGCCGACGCTCTGTCCAACGTGTTTGGCCTCAAGTGTTCATTCCTGGGTTCTTTGGCCTCGCAATTTGCTAAGCTGAACCTCGATGACGTTATAGATGACATGAACGAGGAATGCTTGCAGGTCTGGGCGGAACTGATGGAACAAAAGAAGATCGTGCGGCCAGGCCCCATCAGCCCATTCCTGGAGAGAGACGTGTTCAAGGACCAAGACATGTCCATCGACGGCACTCTTTTCGAGAAGACGACTGGCTGGAAGCCCTCCAAAGAGCGCTTCAACACCGACAGTGTCAGGGACATGGTTGAGAGTTACAAGCGAATGGGCTGGTGGCCATAGATACCCATTGATCGACCGTCCAACCCTTTTATTGCATCCTAACTGAACTCGGCCGAAAGTCTCAAAAAACGTATAATGGCATCCAATAATGACGACCCGTTTACGAAACTGCTATTGTACTTCGCCTGTATTTGACGGAAATCTGCATTGGAAACAAAGCACTCCACCTCAAATTTCTGAGCACATAGACCTTTTTTTTTTTTTTTTTTTTTTTCTCCTTCCCCGCCATCGTTAATCATCTCATCCCGTCGAGCCGCCAAGTGTTGTCATGTACTGTGTATGGTCACTGCTCTACATGTAATCTCTAATAGTCTTTTCTGCGGGAACCACGCAGAATTTGTTCTTGAGCGCTGGTATGTTTTCTGCATTTTACATCAACTTTCTTATATCTCAAGTTCGCATCATCTGACTGGTTTTTGATGCACAATTAGATTTCTGCATTGCTTCGCATGTGAGATAAATATGAGCTGAGCTTCGCTTTGCTTTCTCCGTACACGCATCTATTGTCTTTTGCCTGCTCTGCTTGCAAAATTCAATCTTCATACAGGAAGGAAAGGGGGTATATACAAATCGTACTTTAGGTACTTACTTACTCTAGACTGCTTTTACTATTCGCTCAGGGGGGGGGGGGGGATATGGATACGGATACAGATACGGATACCATTGAACTCATTCAACTTTTCACCCCTGTCTAGCGAGTCATCTCAATCCCTCCTATATATACCTTGACATCATTGATATTAGATCTGAGCTTTCTCTCCGCTTCAACGAGTAGATTTGAGTTATGCATTAGCGCTGTTTTGGTCCTGTATTTCTATATATATGACAAGAATAGTCTTATCTCTTGTATGAATTTGCAAAGTTGTAATTTGGTTAATGAATGGTAGAGATCGAGTATCTTGTCTTTTCTGGGTTCTTACTCTACTAGTACTAGGGTTATAAGTATAGTCGGTTTTCCAAATGATCATGAAGAGCTCGTAAGAATATAACGAATTTGAATTTTAAAAATTTAAACCACAACTATACAGATTGATATTTTTTTAAAATAAATAAAATAAGATAGCTACCAAGCTCTATCCAAGTTGGCATGCAGCTCCCTGTGTCTACACCCCTGTATGTAGTGCTTGTTGTATGGAAACCTTGAGTCTTGTATCCGTCTTGCATCCGGTTCTGCCTGTTTCGGTTGGATGAGTGGGCCGAAAAGTATATGTAAAAAAGAAAAGCGTCGTATGCTGTCTCGCTGCTGGCAGGCGTCTTGAAGAAGAGCACAGCTACTGAAAAAGACAACTATTCGTAAAAATGAAAATATAAAAAACCAGAGACATATATCACAACCCGTCTACCTATATTAGGGACGAAGATGGAAAATAAACTGCTATTAACCAAAATGAAAAACAGCAAAAGCCATAAAAAATGAATTCGACTTTGCGGGTTCCAAAGCGGCTTTGTGTCAGGAGTGTCTAATATCAGAACTCCCAATCCTGATCAACGGATTTGATGGCCCATTCAAACTTCTCACGCAAAGATTTCGAAAAGAACTTCTCGATCGGGACGTCGAACTTCTTGCTAAAGACTACCGTGAGACGGGGGTCAATGTAGTTCTGCTTTTTGTTAGATATACCCTACCAAAAAACCCAACAAAGACGAGAACTTACGATTTTGGACGTTCCAAGGGCGACCTCCTTGTTGTCTTCCTTGTCCTGAGCCTGCAGCTCCATTGTCTCGATACGCTGCTCGAGCTTCTGGATGGCCGTCGTAATCTTCGCAACGGTGGGGCCTTTGCCTTCGGCTTCCACCTTTCCTGTCTTGTTCTCCTTGTTGAATTTTTTCTCCATGTCTTTCACGGCTTGCAACCGGTCCTCTAGTTCTTTGGCTTTCATCTCCTTCTCTCCTTCTGCCACAAGCTTCTCGTTATCCTTCTCAAATTTCTTTTGGATCTTTTGTCGTTGCTCCTCAATCAAGAAAGCCTGATGCTCCTTGATCCAGTCCTTATCAATGTCCTCATCCATTTCGAAGAACTTGGCCCCCTTCTTCTTCTTCAGGGAAGAGTCCAAATCGAGCATCTGCTGCTTGAGGCGCCACCTTTGATAACGAAGACCTTTGATCTGCAGAAAGGTGATGGTGGTTAGTGAACGTCAAATGAAATTTGCAAGACGATACTTACTCTCTCACCCATCTTCTCCATCTGATTGGCATGTGATGCTGTAACAGTACGCTTGTGATTGCAAAGAATGGCAACCTTGCGATTGGCATCATTGTACGCCTTAACCTTCTCGGCGATTGTACCAGTTGCTTTCATATCCTTGAGTAGCGTGCCCATTGTATGAGAAGCATTGTAAGTACGGAAAACCTTGGCCGTCAAGCCTGGCATGTAAACAGAAAGATGTTTGTTGAGAGCAGAAGTCTAGCAAACAAAACATAAAATATCAGCATCATAAACAAGCATAGTCAAAATGCGAGGAACCTACCGTTAATCGGTCGAAAATTTCATCACCTTCTTTCTTGGGAGCCTTCTTGAAGATCTTGAGGTTCTTGAAGACCTGTTGATCCACTTCGACTTCATCATAGAATCTAATACTGTCCTTACCCAAGAAATCGAAAACAACCTTGTTTGGTGGTTTAAGTGTGACGTTCTCATACTTCAGAGAGCAACAGCCGACTGTCTCGGCCTCGTCCTCACCCTTTTCATTACCTGCACGAAGAGCGAACTGGTCAATCAAGTAGACGGCCGTAGCTTTCTGCCTCTCTACCATCAACTCATGCTTGAGATTCTTTTGGTAGTCCTTGCGGATCTTATCGATATAGTTCTTTAATTCACGAGCCTTTTCAAACTTCTTATAATCGCTCTGCCCCTTGACATCAGAATTGGCCGCAAGCATCACATATTTGTAGTTGCCGTTGATGTTCTCCTGCCACATAGCAAGCCAAGTGCCCTCTTGATCATGCTTAACTTCCTTCCAACTGTGGCCCTCGGGCGGCGGGGGAACAGGTGCATTTTTCCCGATGTTGATGGTGATCTGCTCTGGCTGAACGCGAGCCTTCACACGGCCCGTCTTCGGATGCTCACCACGACCGCGGAAAAGTGAAGGGGGTTCAACACGGAAGTTGCCAACCTTCTGTTTACGGCCGTCCCAGGTGCAGAACATGAAAGGGGCTTCTTCAGCATCCTTTTCAGCTTTCTGTTGCTTTTTCTCAGCCGGTGACAAGTTTTTCTTCTCCATGCGCTTCATATCATAGTATGCGAAGATTGGTTGGAAATCACACTTCGAGAAATCCTTGATATCGACCTTGTTACCCTTCGTGTCTTTTGCACCGCCCGTTTTCTTAAGAATGTCCTTGAAGTCTGCGAAGAAGTTCTTTTGGAAAGTGGGGTTCTCAACATGTTGAGTCGCATTCAGCATGCTTCCAAAGAATCCCGCAACTTCTTCGGCGTCAGGATGAAGATTTACTGGAACACCATTATACTTCATCTTGACATCCTTCGGCAGGGGCTCGTAAGGGGGAGGGAACACAACACCGTTGTGTTCGAGCGTTGTCCATTTGATGGTCCCGTCCCCCTTGGTGGGATCTTCCCACCATCTGTACTCATCTTCCTCAGCATCCTCCGCCTCTTCGCTTTCCTCTTTCTTGACTGGCGTGGCCTTGGCACTTCCCTTCTTCGCGGGAGTAGACTGCGCGGACTTCGGTTCGGTCTTTACCTTTGAGGCTGCTGTTTTCTTCGCGGGCTTCTTCTCTTCATTAGCTGGCTCCTTCTTGATACCATTCGTTTGTCTTTTCTTGTTGGCTGGCGCCTTTGCGGGTTCTGGCTTGCGACTAGCTTGTGCTTGCTTCTCTCCCTTCTGCTGGATTCTCTTTTTCTCAGACGCTAACTTTTTCTCGATGGGGACGTCCGAATCGGATTCGTCGCCAATGGCAGTCTCAGAAGCCTTGGGGAGCTTCCTCCCGTTGAGCGCCAAGGGTACATCTTCATCGGACTCTGGATCTTCGTGCTTCACGGAAGTGCGACGGCGCTTGCTCTGTCGAAGAGTCAGCTGCTGAACAAACAGTGACAGCGCCGCAAAGTAAGGGGGTTTAACGTAGGGACTGGCGCGGGCTGGGTTGGCGTACCAATGGTTGATCTTCCTCCTCACTGCTCTCTGGTTCTGCGTAAGATTTCCTTTGACCAACGCTGGTTCGCGCCTTTCTTTTACTGAGAGCGCCGTTGGCTTGAGGATCCGCGTCCGTCATTTCAGTGTCACCGTTTTTCTTTACAGGTCCGAAACGGTTTGAGATGCCAGGCTCGACATGACCGCTTGTTTCCGTCGCATCGCCCATTTTCACGTCATTAGTGGTAACTGTTAAAAAATAATATTAAGTGTAAGAAAAAAGGAGCCATAAGGATATTTTCAAGGATAAAAAAACGGGTTCCCAGTAAGGTTGGGGCGGCTGAGATAAGCGCTGCAGGAATGCGAAAATCCGGATGCGAGAGAGAGAGAGAGAGAGAGGGTAGAAAAACTCACCAGTCGAACGACCATTCGTCTTTGCAAGAGGGGTATCGTCCTCTGAAGAGCTCATGGTTTTCAAATAGCGATGGATGGGAAAGCGTCGGATGCAGGATGAGGAGTACAGACGAAGTGGTAGGCAAGTCCGGCGACTCGATAGTAACCTGCCCAGTCGGGGGACTAAAACTGGCGCTTGACAGAACAATGAAGTCAAAGAGATGGTAACCAATGGATAAGCTAAGAGGAAAGGAATATGTCAGGAATAGAGTAAATACATTGACTGGAGGGGAGAAAGGGTAAGGAGAGTGGCGAGGGTATTTAGAGAAAAGAGTGAAACACCAAACAAGCAAAAAGGGCTGAAAGCGAGAAAGAAAGAGAAAAAGAGAGAGAAGGAAAGGAAGGAATGCACTGGAAAACGAGGCAAGTCTTTTGGGGGCCTGAGGCGATCCTTCACGTTTCTCCGGACCGCTCAGCCAGTGTGGTTGCGAGACGGTACCCTGCCTGAGGTATCCAACACCAACATCAAATCGTCATTGAATTAGGTTGATGATTGCCAAATTCGGTTCCGAGGCTGAGCTGAACTTTCCCGAAAAAGGAAACTAGGTTAAGAAGTTTGACCTTGGCAAAAGAATGCCTGAAAATTCTGGGTGGACGGGAATTTCGGGAGAAAGGTTTGTGCGTACTGCATTCATTGGTCTTTTTGGTCTCCCGAACAACCTGCCTGGTCAGGATTAGTGCGGCTATGTTCCCGTTCTGCCGGCTGTCGGACGAACAGAAACAGGAGTGTCGAAGTCAACGTCTTCTCTTCCCGCTAAAGCAGAGGCCTCAAACTACCCACCTTTGATTGACCCTCGCGGCTCTCCTCTCAACACCCTTCTATCGCTGGTCATTTCCCCCTTCATCCTCCGGTTCGATCTCATAATGTTCTCTCGTGCTGTTCGCCCGGCCGTTAAGGCCGGCAGTGCTGTTGTCACTCGGTGAGTTCTCTTTGCGGACCTCTTCACAAACCTCATCTGGGCACCTTTCCACAACAGATCTCGCACGGTCTATCTACAAAAGGAAAAAAAAAAAAGAAAAAACCCTTTCCTTTCTAATACAGACTGGCTATCTCTGAAGCTCCACCGGTCAATTGCTAACGCCCTAAAGCACTGCTCCTCCCAATGCCGCCAACTTCGCGACTCTGCGTGAAATCGAGGGCCGTCTTAAGTCCATTAAGAACATTGAGAAGATCACCAACACCATGAAGGTCATTGCTTCTACCCGTCTCACTCGCGCCCAGAAGGCTATGGACGACTCTCGCAACTACGGTCAGACCTCCAACACCGTTTTCGAGAAGGCCGAGACCAAGCCTCTTGACGACAAGAAGACTTTGCTCGTCGTTGCCAGCTCTGACAAGGGTCTTTGCGGTGGTATCCACTCCGGTCTGAGCAAGGCTACTCGCCGTGTTCTCCAGCAGTACCCCAACTCCGACATCGTTGTCCTCGGTGAGAAGGCCAAGGCTCAGCTCTCCAGAACCAACGCCAACGATCTCGTCCTGAGCTTCGCCAACGTCTGCAAGGATATCCCTACCTTCGCTGATGCCCAGGCCGTTGCCGACCAGATCGCTTTGCTGCCCACCGACTACGCCAGCGTTAAGATCGTCTACAACAAGTGGCTCAACGCCCAGAGCTACGAGCCCGCCACTGTTGAGGCCTACTCCGAGGAGGCCATCACCAAGTCCGGTAAGTATCTTCAAGGTGTCTCATTATGTTAGAAACATGCATACTGAACTAATTTGTACAGAGAACATCTCTGCTTTTGAGATTGATGACCAGGCTCTGACCAACCTCCGTGAATATGCTCTTGCTAACAGCCTGTTCTGGGCCATGGCTGAGGGCCACGCTTGTGAAATTTCTGTAAGTTCATTTACATTATAATATGCGCGTTTTGACCTATTACTAACTGCATGACCTATAGGCTCGTCGTAATGCAATGGAGGCAAGTATCACCTGAAATGGTTATATTGTGGGTTAACTCCAACTAACTGATGTTTCTTTACAGAACGCCTCGAAGAACGCTGGCGAGATGATCAACAAGTGAGTATTCTCCCTGGTAGTGGATGATTCTTGATTCCCAGGCTAATATAGTACAGGTTCCAGATTCTGTACAACCGTCAGCGTCAAGCTGCCATTACCGGTGAACTGGTTGAAATTATTACTGGTGCCACCGCCAGTGCGGACATGTAGAAGCCTTGATTGTGCTTCTGTGGGAAGGAGTCGACATGTGTGTAGACTTACTTCTAAATACCTAGCTAGATCCTTATCAGCCTGTAAATCAGTCTATTCACCTTTTCTTTTGTCTTATTCCTAGCTTGGGTCCGTATTGAGAACGCCTGTAACAGCCTCCCATAGCTGAAAGTTTCTATGGTTGCTTTCAAAAGGTAGTTGTTTTTCGCTAGCCACTTATTTGGGATATTGCTGCCTCAGTAAGTTCCTGCCTGGACCCGTGAACAATACACAGGGACTGAGATATTTACAAACGGAAACAACAGCGTGCCGCCGACCAGCAAACAGTCATTCAGTGAATCGGATTGAACTTTATATCCGCTTTACATTTACTTCATCCAGTTATGAGTGACTGCTTTGTGTCATTCACTAATTATAATGCTTGCCATCTTCCAGTTAATCTGGCCTTAGATTGGTGAATATCACGAAAGGCTTTCAGGGCCTCATTTATCTTCTGCATCTCTTCTCCTCCTTGGGTTCACTCAGCCACTGAAACACAGGTTACAGTGTTTGGTGCTACACGATCGGATCCTTGCCTGCAAAAGAATCACATCCACAAACATTCAGTCTCATGATGAATTTCGCCTCACAAATGGCGGCTATTAACTGTTACGAGATACTCGGTATCTCTCAAGATGCAGATATGAAAGAAATCAACAGCGCCTATAAACGTCTTGCCTTACGGCACCATCCAGACAAGACAGGCGTGGATGATGCCTCCCACGAGTTCCAGAAGGTATAGTGCCATCTAGTCTGTCCTTTCCTATTTCTTGTCATCATCGTCGTATTTGACGGCTTCTCTCTTTTACTAAACGCTGGAATGAAGATCCAAGAAGCTGTCGAGACCCTTCGGGATCCATCGCGTCGCAGCGAACACGATCGAAAGCTCCGAAATAGACAGCATATGGAAGCGATCAACTCCTTCCGGTCGTTCCATACACGAGGTTTTCATACGCGTACTGCGAGCTCAGGGTGGTCGCCTGGGAATGCTACTGTGAGTGAGCTGCATAATATGAATTCACGGTACATGTACAGCTATTGGAATGGGGTTCACATGAATCCCGATTCGCCAGAGTCTAAGGAAGAGATTGAACGGATCAAGAGAGAGCGAGAGTTTGGTGAAAAGCTGGAGCGAGAAGCTGAACAGTGGGAGAAATATGAGGCCGAGCAGGGATCCACAGAGTATACATGGACCCAGGAAGAGCTGGCTGCGCAACTAAGGGAGCAGGAAAGAGAGGCTGTGCGGAAGGAAGCAATGAATAGCCGGGTAATGCGTGATAAGGAAGAAATAGATAACGATGAAACAGAGGTTGAGGCCAGGGATGAACAGAACTCCTACTCCGAACATGAGAACTTAGATACTGACAATGAGGATATTTGGAATGAAAAAACGGGTTCAGGTGAGCAAAAAGAAGCAACAGGTCATGAAGGATACAGAAAGACGTGGTGTCACACAAACATGGAGGAATGTGATAGATGGGAAAATTACGAAGAAGGGTCTGAATATGATGGGGCGAGCCAGTATGAAGACTACGACGAAAACAATGATGTGGAGGAGCTACACGAAGAACATGATAGGAATGAACAGCATTTGGGCGATGACAGCTCTGTTGGAGCTGTGGAGGGCCAATACGAGGACGTGGAGGAAGATCTCATTCAATTTGATGGAGAAGGGGGAGCGCCAATTGAGGAGAACGAGAGGCCTGATGACTCGATTGCTTCTACGCAGCAATCACAGGCCGAATATGACAGTGCAAAACAGGTTCTAGATTCTGAATCTGGCGATCTGCTTGAGTTTGAGAGCACTGGACGACAAACACCTAAGGTAGAGGATGACGTAGAGGACAAGCAAACGGAAACAGACGGAAGTGATGTCTTCTACAGCCTCATTGATGAACAAGCATCTCAATTAAAATATGACGACTCAAGATCGCAAGACATCCCATCAGCCGCTGGGACTGAACCAGCGTCACAGTCCATCGAGCCTTTCGTCCCATACTTCAAAGCCAAGCTCGAACACCCTAGCGGTCGTTACACGCAAGAAGACCTTTATGTAGAGCTCAAAGGCCTCGTGATGGAGTCATTCTGTGGCTGGTTGGAAGACACACGCCTTGATATCCCAGGAGCGAAACCCCAAGAACCAGCGGGTGACCCCAGTGTTTGTCGCCATCTAGGACTCTGGGATAAGAACTTCATGTCTCCGGAGTGTGAAGTATGTCACAGGTGGATGCCCATCTATACCCTGTCCTGCCCTGGTTGTGGGAAGAAGGCATGCGTGGGATGTAAATTCCAGTATGAGGATTAATCAATTCTCGATCCTCATGACAACACATGCTTCTGTGCCTCTGCCTAGGTTATCACATCATTTTCGTAAGAATTGGATTTGGTATGCTCGCTCAGTCATCTTTCCTTTTGTGACTCGTTGAACCCGAGTTGTACTTAGCCATATGAAAATGTGCAAATACATGATGCACTATTTAATGCACTATCATATTCCAAAAGACCGATGCAATGGCTTTTCACGTAGATTTGTACGTCAAATACTACACTTTTTCAACAAACCCGACCCTCGTAAATATTTCCCTCCCCAGCTTACTCAATCACATACAAGGCAATCGCTCTCGAGATATCCACTCATACTCTAACATCGCCACGTACTCTGACCCATGAATCAGATACATCCCTATCAACATATACCCATAATAAGGAAGAGTATAGTGACTGGGTGCCCTGACTTATAATTCCCAATTAGCTGTAACGATTGTCTGGATTTAGGTAGACGACGCTAAGTCGTTCGCTGCTATGGCATTGCTCAACATGAGGAAAGCAAGTTTCTATTTGTATGTGTACCATAGCACATTCTATTATCTATCGAATCTATAGATGACTAGCTCGTTATTCCCGTTTTCACCTACCAGATACCGTTCGTTTCCACAGACCTTCCCTTTACCGGCTAACTCGGAGACCTTTTCAGGGCCCAGGATCGTAGATGACGATGGTGTCCGAATGCTCAGATGCATTGGTAGATCAAATGGCCATATGAGGGTGGATAGATGGAGACAGAATCCGACCTTGGCTTTCTCGTCGTATGCTTCTGAGATGACCGTGTATGGTGGTTCGTGGTCTAGAGAGAAGGTGAGGGGTTTTGTCTGCAAGCTGTCGTTACCACGGTAGGGAGGGAGGATTTGGTTGGCAAAGCGACTCCAACAAGGCCCCTCCCCTGTGATTGGGACGCTCGTGATCTGAACTAGCGATTCCCAGTCGTCCGCATCGAACGTGTCAATGGCTGGCATTCTATGCAGGTTCTCAACTATATCTATAGATGCGTTATCATCGCTCAGGTTTAGACTCTGGATTGCTGGTTGTCCCCGTTGTCTCACGGAGTAGAACCCTAGCTCCCTGAAGCCGAAGCGCGTGATGATGGATGGGCCGGGATCGCCTCCTTCTTCGCGAAGATGTCCGGTTGGGTCCAGGGAAGGTCGGTAATCCGATGGCTTTGAGATGTCCCATACCGAAAGCGACTCGATCGGAGCATCTTCGTCCGCGGTGTACAGACTGCGATTGGGCTGCCAGATGTAGATGGCGTAGTGAGACTGGTTGTGAGTAGAGTAGAACCTGTCTCTCTCGCTAAGAGGATGCCCCAAGAACATGATCTTCCACTCGTTGCGAAACCGGACGCTCCATCCGCTGGCTGTCTTTATTACATCGAATGATGACGCAAAGTGACGATGGACTCCGTCACTGTCATTCAACCAGTGGAAGGCCTTGGGTTCTGCCCATTCTACGACGAGGACTCTCTTTTGCAGCCGGACCCTTCGTACCACTTTCCCGGTGATGATGAAAGGGACCATGAGTCTCCTGTCGCTCTCAAGGTCGAGGAGCACGAGACACGAATCATGCGCGCTCGGATACACCAATAGACCGTCTTCATATGACCAGAACGGCTCTTGGAAAGCGCGGTCAATACGCTGCATTATTTGGCTGGAATGGATTTCCCAAGGCTGAACTTGGAACCATTCCCGTTCACCCGATAGTCCAAAGTCGCCAGAGAGTTTGTATCTCTGTATCGACTTGGGCTCCCCTCTGCTGAGATGATCGTACCTGGAGGCAAGTCGGTCAAAGAGCTTTCGCCAATAAATACCATCGTCTCCGGTTAGCAGCGCGCCCGCAATGGCTTCGCGACCAAGCTCTCTGACCTCCTTGGCGAACGGAAACGAGCTCTTCAGCAGAGGGACTAAGTTTGCGGGGTTTCCAAAACTCTGGTTCCATAATTGAGACACGCGACGGCACCGAATGATATCTACGGGGCTGAGATAGCTCAGGATCAACCAGAAGATCTCGCGGGGCAAGGAGGACATGCCCTGAGCCCCGCGGTCATCAGGAACCGGCGGAGTGTCAATCGTCTCCACAGACATGACGAATTGCGGGGGAGGACTTTTTAAGTCTATGGAACTTTGGTTCAGGAACGGAGAAGGAAGACAGGGTCTGGAAATGACAAGCTCATTGTCGGAAATTTCGGAGGCTCATATTAATAAGAGCCGTCTCACGACTGTTCAAAAGGAGGGAAGTAAGCAAGTATACGAGGGGAACGTATTGAAAGATGGCGGAAAAGAAACAGTTGGAGTCACATGCCAAGAGCTTTCCGGACACATTGCTTCTTATCCTGTTTGCAACTCTGCCACCTTGTCTATAAATCTTATTCTCTCTCTTTTCATCCCGTGGTCACTACATTTTTATCCTTTCTATTTTTCGTTATATTATGGCAATTGGTGCTTAGGCACTTCCCTTGTGATCTAGAAAAAGGTCCTCAATCCTTCATGATGCAACCAACTTCTGCGCTTCTTCTTGTCGCGTCGCTTCTGGCAGCGCTTCCTGCCAATGCAGACGGCCTGTACACGAAGAAATCGCCTGTGATACAGGTGACCCAAAAGAACTACGATCAGCTCATTGCTAACTCCAACCACACTTCGGTAAGACAAACTATGGACCGTCAATGCTGATAACAGTTGTTAACGCTTGAACAGATTGTAGAGTAAGCACCGAAATCCCCCTCGTCCTGTTACTACCCATTCCTAACGATGCCATCTTTTATCAGATTCTACGCCCCATGGTGCGGTCACTGTCAAAATTTGAAACCTGCCTACGAAAAAGCCGCCAAGAACCTCGACGGTTTGGCCAAAGTCGCCGCCGTCAATTGCGACGATGACGCAAACAAACCCCTTTGTGGCCGGATGGGCGTCCAGGGTTTCCCTACCCTCAAGATAATGACACCTTCCAAGAAACCTGGGAAGCCGAGAGTTGAAGACTACCGTGGCGACCGAAGCGCTAAGGCTATTGTCGGGGCAGTAGTGGACCGGATCCCTAATCATGTGAAGAAGGTTACGGACAAGAATCTGGAAGAATGGCTCTCGCAGGATGAGGAGTCCCCGAAGGCTATTCTCTTCACGGAGAAGGGAACCACAAGCGCACTGATTAGAGCTCTGGCTATAGATTTCCTTGGATCCGTCAAGGTGGCCCAAATTCGTAACAAGGAGACCGAGGCGGTGGAGAAGTTTGGCGTTACAGACTTCCCTGCGCTCGTGCTACTCCCCGGGGGCGAAAAGGAACACGTCGTCTATGATGGTGAACTCAAGAAGCAGCCCATTATCGAATTCCTGAGTCAGGTCGCGGCTCCCAACCCCGACCCTGCTCCCGCCAAACCCAAAGATAAGTCCACCAAGTCATCCAAGTCAACAACCGCAGGGAGCCGGTCCTCCACCGTCATTGATGACCAGGCGGAAAATCTGAAGCCAACGGAATCTCCCGACCCCAAGGTTGAGGACGCGCCGGAATCGAAGCCGGCGCAGGTCCCAATCCCGGCTCCCCCTATTGATACCCTGCCGACTGTAGAAGCCTTGGAGGCTGCCTGTCTGCAGCCCAAATCGGGCACCTGTGTTCTGGCTCTTCTGCCCGAGCCCAGTGAGCCTGACGCGGACCTCCCAAGCCCCGCTAAGGAGGCTATAGTTAGCCTGTCGGAAATCGCGCACAAACACGCAGTGCGCAAAAGCCACCTCTTCCCCTTCTACACCGTCCCAGCCATCAACAGCGGGGCTCAGACCCTGCGAAATGGACTTGGTTTGGCCGAGGGTGCCCAAACCGTGGAGATCATCGCCCTGAACGGGCGCAGGGGCTGGTGGAGACAGTACGACCCGTCGGACGTCGCAGACTACAGCGTGACGCGGGTTGAGTCCTGGATCGATGCCATCCGTCTCGGTGAAGGGTCCAAGGCCAAGCTCCCTGATGGAATCGTCGTCGAGGCCGAACCCGAGAAACCCGCTGCTGATCACGATGAGCTGTAACTTACATAACAAATAACACTACACCTCGACCACGCTGTACAAACGCAGCATCAGTAGAGGTGCAAGTAGCTCATAACAGGCGTTACAAAAGGATGCATGTAGCATTTAGGAAGTGTAGTATAATCTAGCGAACTTTTTTCATCTCTTTCTTTTATACTCAGAAACACTTAACAATATGCATATATACAAAAGCATATAATTGTATAGAATATAAAATAAGAACAACATCCACAGAACAATTGAAAGAAAGAAAAAGACTTATTTTATTCAACAAGACAATCAAAAAAACCCAACACCAAATATTTTTATGCGAACAAGTATAAAAAGAACAAAATAACATTAAACAGCATCAACGCCTTACTTAAAGAAGTAAAGTACTTAATGCTTCTTCTTCCCCTCCGTCCCCTTCTTGATGATCTTTTGCCGCTTAGAATCAACCTCCTTATCGTAGATGTCACGGGCTGTCTCGCCCTTTCGCTTGGAGGATTTCGTCGACTTGATGCTCACGGTTGAGGCGCCTCCGCCTCGGATCTGCTTCTCAGCTTGTTCCCATGTTGCGCTACCGTTGTCGATCTCGTATCTGGAGGCTGGGGATCAGTTATTGCTCATTCGGGTGGCAGTTTTATTGGGGGAGTGGGAAGGGTTGGGTAGTATTGGGGCCGAGGTGGAGTGAGGGGAATCTTACTGGTCAAGAGGGAGGGAGTCAATCAGGGCTCTTTGCTTCTCGCGCATTTCGTCGTCGACTTGTTGACCTCCTTCGCGGAGTTCGTCGTCCAGAGTTGTCTCGAGGGGTTTGAAGCGGTCGTTGACGACTTCGTCGTGGGCTTCGGCGGAGGAGTGGGTTTGGGGTACGGTCTCGGCGGGCATGGTGTCTGCGACGGCGCCTTCGACGAGGGAGCGGAAGTGCGTGGACATCTTGCGGACAATCTTGAGGAACATGGCCAGGAGCTGGGAGGAGGGGAGGCTCAGTTCCTTCTCTAGGTCGTCGAGGCTCTTGCGCTGCAGGCCGATGGCGAGGAGGATGGACTGCTGCACGCCGGAGAGGCTGACGCGGCCGTTGAGACGGCCGGCGAAGTAGTATTCTGCGATGGTGGGGATCATGTCGAGGATGACGTGGTAGTCGAGGAGGTTGTTAGCGTAGCTGTCGATACGCTTGAGATCGAAGGGGGAGAAGCGGGTGTCGAGGTCGGATTTTCTCAGAAGGGATGCGACGAACGAGGCGTCGAGCTTTGCGCCGCTGTTGGCGGACTCGCAGATGCTGAGCGAGAGCACGGACGGGAACTCGCGGAACTGGTAGGACAGCAGGGACAAGAAACGCTTGTGGAAGTCCCGGGAGAAGGCACCCAGCCAGCTGGCGTCGTTGGACCCGGAGGTGAGGGTGCGCAGCATCACGCATGAGTGCTCGCCTGTGAGGTCGTTGGGTGTCTGGCGGAGGTAGACGGGGACGAAGGAGGAACGCTTCCAGAACTTGTGGAGGGACGGCGTCAAACCGTAGCTGACACCGAGGTAGTCAAGGCCGTCTGGGCGACGCTCGGACAGCTTTCCGAAGAGAGGAGGCATGGAGCGGATGTCGCGGACGTGGACGTTGTCGTCCAGGAGGTTCGAGTTTGTGAGTTCCTCATCGGTGACTCTGACCATCTCCTCTTGGGCATCGGTGACGTTCTCGTCGAGACTGGTGAACTTGCCTTCGTAGAAATCGACAAGCAACTCGAGAGCGCGAGAACCGTAGCCCATGTTGATGTATTCGGGGTTGGTGGCGATACGGACAACTCGAGCACCGGAGAGACCGGCGAAGTCCTCATCCTGATACTGCTGGCTGACAAGCCATGGGATCAGGTCACCACCGCCACGTTGACCACGGCTCAAGCTGTTGAGCACGCTTTGCCTGCTGATTCTACCTTCCAGCGCAACCTGGATGACACAGAGAGGCTCCGGCAGCTTGGTGGCATCCTCGTCAATGGGCGGGACAAGGACGTATAGCTGGTGAGCAGGGGCGTCACTCATGAGCTGGAGATCGTTAGGCGTGTTCTTGTAGTGACTGGCGACGTAGAGAGCCATCATTTGCTGAAGGAACTTTTCAGAGACAGGGTGGAACGAGAACAGGGTATCACGGTTGACTTGAAGCAGTTGACATTGCGAGGGGTGGGGGCAGCCCTGGGTGTTCATCTTGGATTTCGGCAAGGTCGCGTCTAGACACAAGACCTTGTTCAGCCACTTCTCGACAGAATCGCCGGGGGCGTATCTGATAGGCTCGGCCAAAGTAATTTCTCTCAAAGACCGACCACCCAGGCCCTTATCGGAGTCCTTGGACGTCTTGCCCGTTGCCCGATCGGCGACATTGATATCATCTTCTGTGCTGGTCTTGAGACCTCCACGCGACTGCTCACGGAGCTGTTGGATCAGCTTCAGGGAGAGAGACCGGCCTGTGCCTTCATAACCGTTGATGGTGGAAGCCATGAACACCAGGTAGGGGCCCATCAGTTTGCGGACGAGGGGCAGAGGGATGGCTGCGGCTTCATCAATGACCAGCAGTTCAGCCTGACCCAAGACATGGGCATCTTGAGGCTGAATATACTGAATGGTCTGGCGGTGCTGACGGTGGATGTTAACCCTGACAATGGCCTTGTTAAAGTCGGGGTTGGTCGACTGAAGGATGGTGTAGTCAACATGGTCGAGGTATCCAAGGGCATCGAATCCTTTGAATACAAATTCGAACAGAGTCTTCAAGTTCTCAGGACTGGGAGACGTGATAAAGATGTTGCTGTAGCCGTGTGCGACGGCCGCCGCAATCGCGACACCGAGCGCAGCAGACTTTCCTCGTCCTCTGGCGGCGGTCAAAGCAACCGTGCTCCGGAGAGTCTTCTCGGCGATCGCATCGACGAAGGTAAGGAGTGCCTTCGCCTGGTCAACAGTCCGAGCCAAGCTTATCAATGACCCCACAGGCTGAGACTCCGCCAGACTGTCCTTGATTTCCTTCAATTCCTTCTTTGTACCGGTGCTGTTGGGGTCGATGGACTCGGGTGGTGGCAGAGGCTTCACGTTCTTTCCTCCGGAAATGGGTAGGACGTTCATTTCGTCGTCGACGACTAAGCAGGAATCGCAGCCCCCGAGGGAAAGGAGGAACCGTTCGTTAAAGCGTGCAACCACATCCTCATGGGCCTCTGTCCTGTATCTCGAGTGGATATCCATCGACATGGTATACAGCTGCTTCAAGCTGTTCATTCCCTTCAGAAGCAGCAACACTATTCCACCTCCTTCTACGGTTTCGACTGTCCGGGCGAGTAGGTTCGGTGTCATCGCTTCGAAGTCTTGCAAAATGCACATTCCGTAGGTGTTACCTAGAATCTTCTCGGTCTCTTTGTAGTAGACATAACGAATCTGGTTGAGGGTGATGAATAGTTCGAAAGGATCCTCTTGGTTGGGTTCTCTGATGCCTCTCTTGACTTCCTTCTTGATCTTGGCCTCGCGCTTCTTCCGGTGACTGGTGAAACCCAGAAGGTCTTTCTTGTATGCCCACAGAACAGACTTGTTCTGTTTAACATCGACACTAGACATAATGTAGTGCAGGTGAACGATCACATCTTTTGCGCGGTCGCCGACTACGACGAAAAAGCTTCGCTTTTTCTCTTGTATACCATTGCGAATAAGCGCAGGAATGCGCGAGTCAATTGCCTTGCGCGGCATGTTTATCGGATGTTCCTGTCGCTACCTAGACCGCCACGAGTGAAGGAAGAACGAGTCGTTCAGGCTCGGTCCAGACGAAAATTTGAGGGTGGGTACGGAGATATTGTCGAGATCCCGCCGTTGGCCACTCACACTCGACGTACAATCTCGAGCTAGTCAACTTCACGGACTAGGCTCTTTTATATTGAAGAGAAATGGCAGGAGACTGGAAACTGGATTTGAAATTTAAAGTATTACCGTCCAAATTTTCACGCAACCTTTTCTGCTCCAGCGGAAACAAAATTTCAAGGGAAAAAAAAAAAAAAAAAAAAAAAAAAAAAGGTCATTGAACTGCCCATATCACCGCCTTTACATGGACACCGCCTTTGTAAAGTCAGGCACGTGCGGGAAGAATTGAGCTTTTCCTGAAAGAGCAGCTTCGGCCCTATGCCAACATGACGGACATTAATCTAATGAATGACTTCTTTTAGAGCCATGCAGTTGGAAGTCTTTTAATTTGTTGTAAAGGCAACTAAGCCGATAATTATTCTGACCATTCACAGTTGATAGTATATTGCTCTAATAGTTCAATTATAACGTCAGCACTTTGCTGGGACACTATTAGACTTCGCACTAGAAGTCTGTATAGATATATTATGTATAGATAAAGATATGATTAAATAGGAATGGTAATAATAGTCTTTGGAGGTTGTTCAAGGCAGTATTTGTGTCTGTGCTATCGAATTGTTTAAGCATGACATTCCGCTTCCTAGTCAGGCATAGCGGTAGTCAAAATGTTGCAAAACCGAGAAAATAAACATCCTTCCTCTTTTACATCTACTTTCTTCATTTATCTCACTCCAGTGTCGTTGAGCTTCATCATCTCGGTGACGAATGGATGCATATGATACATAAGTGTTTTGATTGACCGTCAATCCCAAGTCTTTAGTTAGACTGATCTACAGATCCAATTAACCACAACAGAGAATTAATTATCTACTACCTCCACTTTGAATTTCGACCGACCGATTTTAAAGTTAAATCCACGCAACGTCTCCCTGAACTGTATCGCGCCTTGGATTAATATCTAGGAGATATTCAGATAATTCGTGGGATGATAACAGCAGAGATGGCCAAGGTCCAAGGTCTGGTTCTAACGATCGTCGCTGGCGTGCTTGGATATCCCTAATCCACTCCACGGACGGGCCTTAGCTCTCCAGTTCCAGCAAATTTGAGCGAATCATCCATGGTCGACCCTGTTTCGTTGACGCAATTCACCCGTTGTGGTGCCGTCGCGCCCCTAATAGTTTTACCAGAGCAAAAGATTCTTGGAGGGTTTCAGGCACGAGAAATTCTTTTCAATCGATGATATATTATTTATTTTTTATTTATTTTTTTCTATTGAATTTTCGTGTTCCCTCCCCCATTTTCTCATACTACCTCATAACCTCATACTACCTTAGCCTTACCACTTTATCTCAAGACTAAACTGGATCCTTTCCCCCCTTCCCGCCCCTTGACATCTCCACTCACAGAATTTAAATTCCCCAGGACCCAGGAACTTTAGCCTGAGTCGTTGGTCCCCCCCCCCAAAACTTCGTTATCGCGTTCACTCTTTTTGTTCCTACCAGCGCTGCATGATGTGAGTGGATGACCCTGATGATACAATGAGTTCTCCGTAATAGCGACATATAACCTTTGTCTTGAATTATCACCATGTCCTTTCTCTCCGCCGAAACGGGGCTTAAAGCCTCCGTGGGGTAAGTAATCATCCCATCGGTCCAATAGAATTTCACCTCACAAAGGCACGCAGTGCATTCTTAATGAGTTGTACATTCATCACGACATCTTATACCACCACATTCGCTTTTGGTTAGTCACACCAGATTGTGAGATCTGTGTTGCAGAATGTTAAATGTCAATACAAGGCGATTGAGTGCCGAAAAGGCCAAATGTCATGTGCGGGTCGCTAATAAGTTTACCTAAATAGATCACCCTCTAGAATCGGCTGCGCTGGCCTGTTTATTTGCAGGTGTAGCGCTTTTAATCACAAACAGACTTGTTTCCCTGACCCCTGCGACATTCTCACCTGCGCCCAAATATACCGCCATACCCCTCACAGGACTTGATCGTCCTTCCTTCGAAGATTCCCCCGCCACCACAAGCCCATCTAGCGGTTTCCTCAGCCCGAAATTACTTAGCTCCGGTCGATGGCTCACTGTCGGCCTGCTATCAGGCATTGGCTGCATACGACTGGCATTGTATCGTCAAATTACTATAAACATCGAGTGTGCGCCAGCAGGATACACTGTAAGTTTGGTGGGAGTTGAATTATGCGACAGAAATTCTGATTACGGCTACCCTTCATTAGTGCGCGATTCCATTCCTTGTTTCACTCTACGACTTTTGGCGCAACCAGCGTGGTCGATCAGTGCAGAGATGGACTAGTCCAGAAGGCCCCACAAATGTTTACATACGAAAGATAATCTCTTTGAGCAGTCGTATCTGCTTTTACGTTTGCCAAAGTCGCTTCAAGAATGTATTATCTGCCGCTTTTCTCCTGTTCGGCGGGCTTCTAGCTATTACGTTCCAGGAGGGCAGCCATTCGACTTACATCTGTCCCATCACGTCTGGACTACACCCACGTCTTCAAGCGTACAGATTTCTCGGTGTACTCCTCGACTCATTGATCCTAATCAGTGCTACCGAAATATACAAGGAAGGGTCTAGCTCACGGGATGGAAGAAAAAAGAACGCATTGGCAACTTGGGCTTACAGTCTTTTTGTAAGTTTATCGATTTGGTGCCAATTCACGATTATGCAACCTACAAGTGCTAAGTAGCTGGTTTTTCAGGGAATCACTACGGTCTTAATAATCACAGTGCTCATCCAGAAGAAAGTATCCGATGGGGATGATGGTAGCCTTCTCGAGTCCCATTTTATGCGCAGCTCCGCAGGGCAAGGGCTGCTGGTGACATTCGCAATAGTGTCAGCGTCTCAGATGGTGGGGTTCCATCCTCAGTTTAGTGTAATAATCACTTACCAGAATCAGATACCTTACTACGACGCAATTGGGATCTCTATACTAGCAAGTTCCGTGTCCATCTCCTTCACCATAACATCAACGCTACTCAGTGGACAAGAGCCTTTCCCGCCAATATTCGCTTCTTACGCATTGCCTGCTCTCTTTTGCACTTTCTTGGGAGTGATGCTGTTCCTGTTCGGTCGTACAGCTTCCGATGAAGAGCAACCATTTCTATATGGTGTTAACCTAATCATGCGATTCTTGTTCACGATTCTTTTGGGGATTGGAGTGATCCTGGCTGCTCATCAGCCTAGTACAGCGAATGTGCATCCAATTGATCTGCTCATTTATGAGGGAAGACAGTACCACGACTCCTGGAAAGCCAGCGCCCAGGGCAGCAGAAACCTAGCAGAGGCTGTTCACCAGTACCGAGTGAAATATAACCAGCATCCTCCACCGTAAGTCAGCACAGATTAGCTTTGCCAAACTGAAGCTGACCCTTGGTAAAGAGGCTTCGATAAGTGGTACGAGTATGCCACTAGCAGGTCTTCTGTTGTCATCGATGAATTTGACCAGATTTACGATAACTTACTATCGTTCCGTGCCATACCTCCAGAGAAGATCAGAGAAATGACTCACCTGCTAGCTACAAATCCATTCAACGATATCGGCGCTATCAGTATAAGAAACGGTACAGCTAGGGTCCAAGAGGGCATCAAACCAACGCATGCTTGGATGGTCACCAGCGCCGCTAAAATAATCGAAAACTTTGCCGAACATCTCCCGGACATGGATTTAGCCTTCAACCTCAACGATGAGCCCCGCGTCTCAGTCCCGTGGGAGAAAACATCAGTCTTGAAAAACCAAGCCAGGTCTCAAGAACTTCCTCCTGGCGACAGCATCACAAATGGATGGTCGCCCGACCGTGATGAGGGATGGGCGCCTATAGAGCCAGCGGATCAAACAACAGAGACTATGTTTACTGAGAGCTCATTCGTAAATATATTTGACCGCTATGTGAGCACGCTCTGCCCTCCCACCTCGCGCGCTCGGTCGCAGCGGTATTGGGACAAACACAGCATATGCACCAAGTGCATTCGCCCGCACTCTATGGGCCAATTCCCATCCAACTGGACCGTCGCAACCGATATATGCCACCAACCCGACCTTGCATTTTTGCATGGATTTTTCCTATCGCCTGCATCATTCAAGGTGACTCAAGAACTGGTACCAGTTTTCAGCCAGAGCGCGATCGCTGGATTTAGCGACATCATATTCCCCAGTCCCTGGAATTATGTAGATAAGATCAAATACGAGCCGACAGATGAGCATCCCGACCAGGACTATACGGAAAAGGAGAACACCCTATTCTGGATTGGAGCTACGTCAGAGGGCCTGAGCCGCGACGGCCAATGGCAAGGGATGCCGCGTCAGCGTCTAACACACCTCGGAAACAACAATACCTACAACAAGGTATCCGTGCTCCTACCTTCAGAGGATCCCCAGACCTTCTCATATCAGATTCTCGACGGTCTAGCTCCCGCAGAGAAACTCGGACTAAAGACATCCGTGCACGTAACCGATCCAATCGTGCGGTGCAGAAAGGACTGCGAGGACCAAAAACAGGAATTAGGCACAGGAGACCGGGTCGACTTCCAGGACCATTGGAAATACCGATACCTCTTCGACGCCGATGGAGCCGGGTTCAGCGGTCGATTCCTGCCCTTCATGCAGAGCCGCAGCCTACCCTTCAAAACGGGTCTATTCCGACAATGGTTCGACTCGCGCATCTCAGCCTGGCTGCATTTCGTCCCCATCGACGTCCGTCTGCACGGCCTGTGGAGCACGCTAGCCTACTTCGCCGGCGTGGACGTGCCGAACGGCATAGACGAAAATAACCAGCCCAAACCCCTGATGGAACCCCACGATGTCCAGGGCCACTGGATCGCCGAAGAGGGCCGCAAATGGGCTGAGCAGGCCTTGCGCAAGGAAGACATGGAGATCTACTTCTTTCGATTACTTCTCGAATGGGGTCGGCTGACCGATGATCAGAGAGATATCCTCGGCTACACTCCGTAGAAAGAACAAAAGTCTTGTACATGCGTTACTTTGGATATTGCGGTGGTTTGTTTCCCCGATCTTACTCCCGCCGCGTGTTCTTTTCTATATTCTGCTTTCTATTGCATCCGCCATGTATCTAAGAGCAAATGGGGCGCATTGTTTACGACGCAATGTATATATGGGTTTCTATGTACCACATACACAGCCGGATTATGTACGGAGTAATATAATTTAACTACATTCTACGACAGTTCTTTGTTACATTGATGAAGTGTCATATTCATACCTATCCAATACCCTATATATAAAAAGAAAAGAAGATAAAAAGGATCCACATGCATCACCTGCACTGCACCCGACATACAACCCCCATCAGTTCCAAGCTATGATGTACAATATTCATTCGGCATACGTCCTAACCACATCATTTGCGACGGTACCTGAGAAACGAAGGTCTGGGGGATGTACCAGGCTTCTTCTCATGCGTAGTTGCAGTGGCAGCGGCAGTGGCATTAGCTTTGGGCGCATTAGATGTACCGCCTTGGTAGACCTTGAGTGAGTTAACGCTCCAGTATGACTCCTTGAATTCGGCAGGGTTGTTAGCAACGAAGTCACGACAAGTCCCCTTGGATGCGCAACTGCTCTGTCCCCAGACGTTGCCGGCCCAGTCACCGCAGAAGGTTGTATCGAATATCTAAATCAGTTAGTTATTCAAATTTCCAATGTAGATCGATAACAATGATGACTTACAATTTGTAGCCCCTTGAAATGGGAGTTGATGTTACACGCGCCCTGGAATCGCGCAACTGGTGTGCCCCAGCCACTCGGGTTCGGATTCCCGCTGCTGATGTCGCCTGGGATGCCGGAGCGTGGGAAGAACCAGATATCGATCTTCTGATCGGTCCATTCGGTAGCGTACACGCCGCCGCCGGCGCTGTTGAACCCGTTACCGTAAGACTGGGCGGAGGTGTCTTTGATGCCGCAGCCTGCGTTGTTGGCTTGGCCTGCAGCTTTTACGTAGCAATTACTGGTAAGGAGTTGACCTGAGAAGCCGGAGTTGTTGATTGTGCAGCTGTCGCTTGTGTGAAGAGCAAATTGGTTGACGCTTTGGTCGTTGACCCCCTCGATCACGTCGATTTCGCCGTTGTTGGGCCAGTCGGGGCCTAGGAGCCAGCTTTATAGACTCGTCAGTCGTTTGATTCTTCTGCTTTTTAGAAGAAAGGGATAGGTGTTGTGAAGTGTGTGCAAGTTTGAAATGGGGTGAGGAAGATTTACAATGCAGGCCAGGTTCCGCAGACACTGCCGGGCATATGTGCTAGGTCTAGGATGAAAAGCCCCTGGTTATAGCTTTTGTTGCTAGTGATGCGCACGCTTGGGCGGCCGTCACCGGCTACATTGGTGTGGTCTACACCCATGTAGGTGCCTTCAGCAGAGATGAGGCCTGTGTTTTGAGCAGTACCTCGGTCGACGTATTTAACAAAGCCATTTGTTGGGTCGGCACCCGTAAAGAAGCTGAACTGGTCAAAGAAAGTAAACCCTGTTCCATAGTCATCCTTTAAGGTGTATGCCGCAGTGGCGAACGGGGCCCATAGGCACAGAAGGTGAGAGAGTGTTGATAGCACTTGCATGTTGAAAGATAAGTGGTAGAAGAGAGGATGTTTGAAGTTATGAGAAGGTAGCTCAGGATAGAAATTGATGGCTCATCTAAAGACATGCACGACAATGTACTTATAGCTGGTGGAGGGCGTTTTGAACAGCTCAAAGGAATGTCAGCATCAAAGCCTCCCCTGTATGAGGAAATAAAGACGGGATGAAAAGAGTGCTACCGAGGACCCTTTATCTCGATCTCGACTGCGGATAGTTCCCTTTGGGGTATATATAGCATGGGTCCTCGGATGTATGTATGTAAATGCACGCATGCGTCAATATCTCCAGGCACACCGGGTTGTCGCTGGCCGAAAGAAGCTCAGAGTCGCCTACTAGCGGAGTGTGGCGTCAGCCATGGTATGCGCACCAGACCAGGCCTTGGGACCTGGCCCAGAGCGATCGAAACACCATAGTTCCTGAGTGACGAGAAGATCAAACGCGGCAGGTGGTAGATTCATGTGAGCGGGAACTTGGAGGATACGACCAATGTCGAGACAAAGCAGGAACCTAAAGGGGATCTAGATAAATTGGAGGGGTGTTCCTGAATCACAAAGGGTTCCGCAAGGACGACAGGAGGCGTGGGCATTTCCAACTGGTTGGAGGAACACAAAGTTCGTCGAACCTCGTCAGCATACGAACTATTTGATGAGCGATGTTCCACAAGAGCCATCTAGATGGGATCAATCGTCAAGGGGAAGCGCCAATTCAACTCCGTGCACGGAGTTATTTTTGGGACTCATGTAGTCAAAGATATGTTTTATTTCAGACGAGGGTCCGTTTGGCACCAAAATTTTGGTGCGACATTCGGATGAATCAATCAGAATTGCAGTAGCCCTGATGTAAATTAGTTGAAGTTGAGGGTTGGAGTGGGGGGGAAAAAAGAGAGAGAGAAAAGAAAGACTGAAGAAAGAGAAAGAGAGAAAATTGAAAAAAAAACAACCCGCAAAGGTGGCCATGTGACAATACACTTTAATTAATTACAGTTCACATACTTTCCAACCTTTTCCCTTCTTCATCTGTCTTTTGTTCCTCGTGCAATATCATATCCAATCATCTATGTATGTACATACATTAAGACAAGATCTTCCTTCTCTCAAATCCCGAATGGAAATCAGTTATTGGCCAACCATAGAATTAACCAAATGCAAATCGCTTCCCACTTCAGATTTATCACGAATAAGCAAATCGATCAGGCGCCGCCACAATCTTAACTCACTATATGTTTCACTTTAAACCTGTAACCCGATCATTGGTTCATTATTTCTTTGACCCCCCCATGTTCCTATCCCTAGTCGAGACACTCCATAAAAAAAAAAAAAAAAAAAAAAAAGACAGAAGATTAGAGAAGAGGGAAGGAGAAGAAAAGAAACAGCAATTGAACAAAATACATACATACGCTTAATTAAGGTCATAATCACTCATTCATTATGTACAGGACAGATGGGGCATGACAATAATTCCCACTCCGACCCTTCCGGCCGAAAATGCGACTTCCTAGTCTGCCCGGAATGGCCCAAATTCAACAGACATTGTCGGTGATACAAATGTCGACACGAAAAGACCACCGCTGGTCCGATTGGCATCTCGGTGCCATTCTCCCCAGCGGACCCCCGCATATCATCCACTGATTCCGCGTCCGCATGTCCATCGTGAAGGTGTACCGCCTGACCTGCCTCAACCACTGCTGCCGCCTTACCCTTCCCACGGCTAATCGCAGGATCCATTCGCCCTTCACTCTGTCGAGAGATTCGACGCTGATGTGCGTCTGCCTGCCGTTTCTTCCACGCTTCCCAATGCTGGGAGCCAACACCAGGTCCCCAGATGCGTTGCCGGCAGATCTCACATACCTGGCCCCGCGGCCGCCATCCTCTTTGCCGTAGTCGCATTACCTCGTCCACATGTACGAAAAGATCTCGATCCAGCATACCGTTGGCCAATGCCAAGAGAGATTTTTCATATGTGTACGCTGAGAAAATCGATGCCAGGACCGCGCGCAACTCGAGCAGGGAAGGTGACCAGGATGACGCTCGAGTAAGAAAAGAGCGCAAAATACGAAGGAAAGCGACGTCAGTGCGTTCACCGGTGGAAGACCCGCCAATTCTAACCGTGCTGGAAAGCAGTGCCGTGAAAACCTGTTGCACCAAGGTACGGACGGACGACATTAGTTGAGTCGCATTGCTTCCCATGCGGGAAGTCATCGGCGCCAGTTGTGTAAGCTTGCTGCCAGAGTGTTCTTTCTGGATCAGGGCAAATACACTGCTTGCCGTGCGAACAACCGCTTCAATAAGGTCGAGCCAAAGGTTTTCGTCAAAGGTCAATGGCTGTTCGACGGTACCCCTTCCGGTACCATTTCTCTCGGGCGCCCGCAACTTCTTAACTGTCTTTGTTTGACCTTGACACAACCATGTTCCCACCCGTACGTACTTGCCCAGGGATTCAACAAGATCATCGATGGCTTCCGCTGTGCTCGCAGAATCTGGGGTCTCCTGTATGCTGCGGAGGATACCCACTAGTCCTGACTCCAGTGTCTTTAGATGCGCGACAAGACGATCCATTGCCGCTCGGACTTGACCCTGCCTGGCCAGCAGAATCACAGCAGCATCCACCACTCCACTTTCTTCCATAGAGGGCAGCAATTCTTCAAGTCGAATATCCCCAACACGCAGCTCGTCAACAAAGTCCGCCACATGGGAAGGGTCGAACTTGCAGAGAAGCTGCACGTAGCGCTCTACCATCCAATTTTCCACTGTTTTTGGACGTTGACTCTCCAAACCATGCAACGTAGGTTCGACCACGACAGTCAAGTACTGGTATTGTTCGTATGTATCATTCTCTAGGGCTTTAAGGAGCATTTCATGCGTTTCTGGAGCGTAGTCTTCCATTGTCTGGGCGGCCTTCTTGATGTTGATCTGCGCTATCTGGCCAGCGTGCTTTTTGATCACGTCTATCACGCCTCGTCTCTGTCGTTTTCCTAGGTTAGAGCCAGACCGGAGGCAGTCCTGTAGACAGATAAAGATCGCCTGCTGCTCATTCGGGTCCTCTAAATAGGTCAGGACCAGCTCCGGAAATTGCTTCTCGGAGCGATAGGTTGCTTTCAGGATTCGGAAGAAGCGCGCCTCTCTAAAAAGCGGGATCATACTTTGGATATCCGGGGGGTGGTAAAAGGACAAGAGATATTCTGCGCTGAGTTCGCAGTCATCGGCCATTTCCGGATCTGGGTATCGGCACAACCGCTCCAAAACTTGGTGGAGTGTACTTCCAGACAAAAGAATATGTTGAGGGTACTTAGGAAGATTGCGAGCCAGAAACATGTCAAGATAAATGATATCGGATGTTGCGAAGGTGGGTGGTGTCATGACTTGAAGCAAGATGCTAATTAAGTATTGTCGATTAATTGACACACCTTTGAAAGGCGTCTCATCTGGTTCTTGTTCGTTCAAAAAGCTATCCTCGAATGCCTCATTCAGCATACTCATGAAGCTAGGTGTGTCAAACCTCAAGATGGACTGTAAGTCTGAGAAGGACCCTGACTCTGTTGCAGAAAGGTTCCCGGAGAAGAGATACTCATACAACGCAGCCTTGGCCTGGGTAGCTTCCGAATCATCCAGGTCATTTCCTGTAGGATAAACACGGCCAGTAAAGACGAAAGAAAGGTAGGGGAACATCTTCATCGCATTGGTATATCGCTTGAGCTCATCCGTCGAACCGCCGTTGAGCAAAGTTTCCGGGGATGGGATGAGCGCTAGAAGTTCCTGCAGAGGTCCCACGTAATCTCCCACACAGCGATTCCAGACATATATAAATGCGTCATATAGGTTATACTGTTTACACAGCGTCGTCACTTGGTCAATATCCATTGTGGTGGTGTCAAGCAAGCAGATAATCTCTTCTAATCGGCTGGCAGTATGGTTCGTTGCAAAATGGCTGATCAGCGCTTTGACAGCAGTAGGTGGGAGGCTGCGCACTGTCCCTTCTATGATATAAGATTCGAGGGTATCAAGGAAAATGCCTTGCGAGCCATGCTCTTCATACCAATTAAATACCTCGTCCCAGAGGAAATCTTCATCAGCCATACAAACACAAGCCGAGATGGACACCTCAGCTAATTCCTCTAATTGTTGGACTCCGAGCCGTTTATTGCTCGCTTCCTGGTTCCGACCAAATGCGTATTTCAGTGAGGCTGAAACCATCTCCAAAAGCTTCTCTTGAACGATGGGCTGCCTTAAAGCGTCCTCGTCCGGTAAGCCGATTGTTAGTTTCTCTCCGCTGCCCTGGTAAAAGGCCGTTGCCAGTCGGATTGCCCCAATGAAGTCTCCTGTCTCCATAAGGGCAAGCAAACGGTCTGCCCAGTTAGAAAGAGCCCCAACCAGGGTTTCGCCATAGCCCAGTAAAAACAACCGGCCCTTGTAAGAGCGGAAACTCATGTAAAACGCATCGGCTACCACTCCGTGCATCGAGGTATCTTCTTCATCCAGCTGCTCAACTAAAGAATGAAGCTGAGGGGAGAAAAGATCGACATGGTATATATGCCTATTAAGAAGATCGACACTTTCCGTAACCCGCATAGAATGGTCTTCAAGAACAAGCAATTGTTGCGTGATTGTAAGCACAGCCAATACTGATCGACTCAGCCATTGCACAGCGACAATGGCCTCGTCCGCCTTCCATCTGCTTCGCGCTTTGAATTCTAAGCTAGGAGGCCGGTCTCTATTCGGCGACTCATCTGTCTCAATCTCCGATACGTCCAAAATAGTCAGTACGTTCGACCAGCAATAGACAAGCTTTGTATTAGAGGTTTGTGCATCTTTGCCTTTGAGCCTGATCGCTGGGAACCAAGCCAAAGCTCCAGTCATTGCACCATGAGCGGTGACTTCTCTCGGGCGTGGCGCCTTGTGCTGAGTCTGTGCTACTGGTGTAGTGGAAACAATGACCAGGAGATAAGGCGTTAGCATGGCAACAAGACCAAGGGAATCAGTTGGCTGGTCTACGTTTCCTAACGGAAGGGGTGAAAATGCGAGAACCGAGCTCGGCTTTCGCGGCCGGTTGTCATGCGAAACATGCTGAGGGTAACGACCCAAGATCCTGGTCGTCTTCACTGTGCGCCCTACGGCACCAAAGCCCCGAGTCGCTAGGTGTGAGAAGGCCATTCCTTGCTTATCGGCAGACACGAGCGCAGTGCGCCTGGTTCCTAAAAAGCCGACATGGATGACAGAGGCTCCCGGAACGTGACCATCAACAGTTCGAGTTTCCACCTGATTTGCAGATAGCGGCGGTATATGGAGAAATGGTCGCGCTGGTCTCACGATCTCCCATGTAAAGATGTCGCCAGAGAAGTGCCCTCCAGCAACGGTTGAGTGATCCGCAGATAGCGCCAGTGAAGTAATCGCTCCGCATTCGGTAGCTGCTCCAAAACGTTAATTGAGACAAATAGTACAAGGACCTATAGGTTGCTAGCATACCCTTTGTCCCTTGCCCGATAATCGCTTTCAGGTTCTGCTGATAGTCAAAGACCAGAATGATACCCTTGGATGTACCAATGACTATGGAGGTGGAGACAGCCAGACATGTCGGGTGGCCAAAATTACGCTTGCCAACCTCCGAGAACGCTTGGCCAGTTATCTTCCTCAATTTGGTCCATCGCACAACATCCCAAGGGCCCTGGGGTGTATCGGCATCAGAATCCACAGTTCCCGGAGTCAGGTTGCTTGTGAGCGATGACTTTCGAGAGTGGATATGGTTCAAGTACGGAGATGACGGCCGGAAGACGCTTAAAGAGGGAGAGGATAGTCGGGATTGGAAACGAAGATCAAACGGACGATGCGACGGGCTAGGACTGGCGCGAGGAGAGCCGCGAAAGGCCAATGCATTGCTGCTTTGCGAGGAAAGTAAAGAACCCTATACCAAATCAGCTGATACCACGAACAAGAGTAACAACCGCAACACACATGTAAGGAAGGGGTATCGTCAGGCGTGGAGGCTGTCTCATCAACACTTCCGGCGGCGAGCTGTCTGACTCGGGGCGACAGCGGTCGATCATTTGGACTAGCATTCAGGTGGGATCGGCTTTTCTCAAGTGTGTGATCCGGACTCGCTACGTCCGGGAGATCTTCTTCGATATAGGCCATTGAGCCATTCTCAAGTCCTTCATGCGGGTCCGCATCCGCTGAGATGCCGTTACTCTTGGGTAGGGCATCTTCCCCATCTTCATGACCCAAGTCGAGCTCATCCTCTCTTGCCCGGTCATCGCTGCCCTCAATCATGGAGCTCATCAGCAAAATGTTCGAATGACCATCGCTTCGACACCGTCGCAGTTCAAAGGCAGTCGCAAAGCGACGATCGAAATGGGCAACGAAGGTGTGTCGTCGATAAGCTTGCGTGGTCTTGGGAAAACGATCGGCCGAGTGCGGGCAAGCCGATAAAGGATGGATACCTTAGGTAGCGAAGAGACAGCAGATGACAATGCGACCGCTAGATAGGATGAATGACCCAAAGGATAAAGGGTATGAATTCCGAATTGCAATTTGACGAGGGAAAAAGGCTACTGTCTGTACCGAGCAAGGGTGGCCACGAGCTCGGCGGTCGTAGGTCGGGGAAGGTGAAGATCATCGACGGGAGAGGTTAACGACGTTTCTTTCCGGCTCAGGTCAACATTGGTTTTGGAACGGTTCCGGGGGGCGGTGCCCCACACAAGCCACGAGTGGCTAGCAAATCAGTGGTCAAAACATGTTAAGATGATAATGCTCATTGTTTTTCACACTTGAAGTTGCGCTCTGTTTTGGTTGTTTCTCCTCTCATTCTTGGCTCAAAAGTCAATCCATTTACATTGGATACGTCTTATACCGTTGATGCCTCAGGCATGATATCTGCGATTCAAACAATAGTCTAGTATTGAGTAGGAAAGCATGCATTTACTTAGATTAATCATACTAACAGCTAAGCCTCTAATTATTTGTAAGGGCCAGAATAGACCTGATACTATTGTTTAAATAGCTCACAATACTTTTAAAAGTATGTAGATATACAATTCTTATCGAGTACTATACTAAAATAGTAGCACAAGCCGGAACACAGTCCTCAGTGACGTAGGCGAGTAACATGAATGACCGTAAAGACAAAAGGAGAATATGATATAAGTATATAGTACTTAAAAGCGGTCATTCCTGCAGGCAAACCACATCTATTTGTCCGTCACATCCATTTTACCAAGCATATACAGATGATTATCGGACCTATCTCAATTAGAGTCTTCCATATGATTAAATGTCAACATTATACTCCCCGTTGATAACCTGATCTAATCATACTTAACATTGTGAATGGATAAATGTTTCGGAGACCTTGAAGACCCCGCATGTGACAGGAATGCCTTAGTCGCCTTAGCTCCCTTTCCATCACCTGCATACCCTAATACTTATCTACTCTGAGATAGAAAATACCACTTCTTTCAGTGAGACAATCCCAGTCATATAGTGACTGGGCGGGTATTGCTCCTGTCTTATTAGTTACGGCTGTCCGATACGCATATATTAAACATCCGCAACCCTTGTCTCTTTTCATTTCACCCAATCTTTTCAATAACACATTCCTCACAAGGGTTCGTCACAAGGGAAACTGATTGGCCACATGGTAATATGTACATGCTTCCGTTCACCAGCTCGGAATGATTTGATCATTTGCCAGCCTCCAGCGCTTATATGAGAGACATTCACAGATTATCCAGAGATATAAATACTCCAAGTATTTCCTACAAATAATCTGATATATCTATCAAAATAACAAGACAATGCCATGACATTCATTAGTCCCAGCATTGAAATAAAACTACATTTACATTTATATATACTACTAACTTGAACAATCCAAACCATGTCCAATAAACATACCATCCTCCCTTACATCCTAATCCTTCTAATCTCCGCCCTATTCACCCCCACAGCCCAATGCGCCTCAACCTGTAACGGCCACTCCGCATACTGCACCCGCAAATACTCCAGCATCACACAACTCGGAGCCCACGACAGCCCATTCGTCGGCCCCCTCCCCCAACACAACCAAAACCTCGAGGTAACAGAGCAACTCGACCTAGGAATCCGCTTCCTGCAGGGACAAACCCACAAAGCCCTGGACGACGACAACACCATTGAGCTCTGCCACACCTCCTGTCTGCTCGAGGACGCCGGGACCCTCGAATCCTTCCTGGGCGCCGTCAAAACCTGGCTGGACAGCCATCCGGACGAGGTGGTGACACTGCTTCTAACGAATGGCGATGGCTTCCCCGTCTCGCGCTTTGGCGAGGTGTTTGTTGCTGCCGGGATCAAGGATTATGCCTTTGTGCCGGAGTCGTCGCCGGATGTGTTGGCCATGGGCTCGTGGCCCACGTTCGGTGATTTGATTCGTAATGGGAAGAGGCTGGTGGTGTTTTTGGGTAAGTCATATGCATATGTATTCATATACATACGTTTCTTGCTGTACACGTGTTTGGACTCGGTTAAGCACATCTGGCACGATACTTTGCTTTTACCGCGCCGGTCCTTCTTCTCGTTGTTATTATTCTTTTGCAGTATATATATTAAAAGGATAATAGACTACGGCGCCGACACCGCCGCCGTCCCCTACATTCTGAACGAATTCGCCTACTTTTTCGAAACGCCGTTCGGCGTGACGAATGCTTCGTTCCCGGACTGCAGTATCGATCGGCCTTCCGGTGCATCGGCTGACGGGCGCATGTATATCGTCAATCATTTTCTGGATGTCGATATCCTGGGGGTCCTGGTGCCCGACCGCATCCGTGCACCCAAGACTAATGCTGTGTCGGGCACAGGCAGTATTGGGGCACAGTCGGATTTATGCCAGTCGATATACAAACGGCTGCCCAATGTAGTTCTTCTGGATTTTGTGGATCAGGGTGAAGTCATTAAGGCTCAGAAAACGCTCAATGGTATATAGGGCTGTCACGATGATTTTATTATTGTTTATCTTCTTTCTTGATGTATACAATTGTACCAATTGACATTGTTCATAACTATGAAGGTAAGGCTTCTATCACGCTTCTGAGGTAACACTGCCCTTGGATGTTATATGCATAATGCATCTAGTCCAACAAAACATCATAGGCGAGTTCACGTATCTGGGTAAAGGTGCATGATCTCTATATTTCGCTTGTTCTATACCCTCTATCATATTGTTGTAGTAAAGCAGAGTCGAGCAAAAATGACTCTTCCTCGAGACTTCTGAACTCCTACCTAGGTAATCATTATATAGGCGAGACATCACTCGTCCAAATCGACTTGCATTTCGCGTTCTGTTATATTGTACTTAGTCGTGTGTACAAAACACAAGAAAAATGATAGGCACGTTGTACATACCCCAGATTTTGTTGGCCGATGCGATAATAATCTCTGCTTTGGCGAGTACCTTCTTGTCATACCGTTCAGCTTCCGTGGGGTGCAGTTGATGCTTCTGCGTTTTTCGTGGGTTCACCTGGTGCAAGTCAGCAACCTTCCTGCTGTGTAGCCAGTATTGGGTATACCATCATCAGGATCGGAACAAGATCCTTTGCGTCTGCTTCCGCCAGCGCCCTTACATTCCGGAATCCATTATCGCGAAGTAGTCGTGCCGTCCATCCCTTGACATAAGTCACTTGAGCCATTTCTAATAAATCAGCTCGGGCGCCAGCTTCAAGCCGATCGCGCATGTGATCAAGGACTGCGGCCAGCATTCCCCAGTCCATGCGTTGACAGAACTTAACCATGCCGGCGGCAAACCCGTGGCATTGTTGAGCCAGTGTTTGGACGGTCCCCCGAGGGATACGGTAGCGGCTGGCAATGACCGACAGTGGGATTTCATTGCTCAGATCACGAAGTTGAAACGCAGTGTAGGCACGGCGGTAGATCGTAGCTTGTTTGATCTGCTCCGGTGTGTCTGCCTTAAGCGACGCGCCGCTCTGAACCCTGCACCCCTGTTAATACGTATTTATACAGTAGTGACACTGACATACATCCTGTTAACAAACCCTGGTTGAACACCGATAAATTGCAATGCACGTAGTCCACTCTCATCTAGCTTATCTATTTGGTCCCGAAAGACTGGCCAATCAATCTGAGTAGTGGCCGATACCCCAATGGGGGTGAACATGTAGAAAACATGCATATCTCCATCCAATACAAAAGCCTGTAGCGCTCGCTTCAGTTCCTCGTAGACGAAAAGACCATCTTCAGGCGCAAACGCGGATGCAACAACCGCTTGCCCAAGTTGGGTTGCCTTATACGACTCGTCATCATTCTGAAGCAGTAGACTCTCGCCGACCAGTTCTCGAAGGGCAGCGCTCATAATGTTGTACGCTATCTTTTTATCCATCGTTCGATAAAGAAGCGTACATCTCACATATTCCTTGATCGCTTCATAACCAGAGACAAGCCCAGTGGCTATAGCTTCTAGAATTGCCCTAAGAGATTATAAGCGAATGCGGGGCTCCAGCTGATGGGATAGCCTTTACCTTTTGAGGCCGCGCTTCTCGAGTGCCAAACAACTCTCAATAGCTGGCATGTCGGCCTCTAGGAGATCACATACTGCCTGTAGCTCAGATCTACCGCAGATAAGGTACGTCTCGCCGACTTCATCCTTTCCTTTACGACCAGCTCTCCCGCACATTTGACGCCTTTGACGGTTAGTAGGAAAGGTATATTCAATCGCCCAGAATGAGGGGCTTACAGCATTGCTGGACCAACAAGCTCACGTCCCATACGCGCCCCAATTATGATGACCCTTCTAGCAGGAAGGTTGACACCTGCAGCGAGACTGCAGGTGGCTACCAACACTCTCAAGACCCCGTCATCATAGGCCTGTGCTATGTATTCGCGTTCCTCCGCCGTCATACCTGCGTCTGGGAAAAGAGTCAACCCACAAGCATGGATATGCGCATATCAGAACTCATAACTTACGGTGAAAGCCAACACCCTTGATTAGCGTATTCTCCAGCACCGGATCCAGGCCGCTTGGCAGACTTCGTAATTCGGCAAGTAGATCCAACCGTTTGCCCAGCTCTTCTTGATCCACTGCAGCCGGCATTGGCATTGCTTCACTGATTATAGCAGCATGAATCTGGCAAGCTTGTCGTGTATTGCAGAAAACCAATGCTCCATACCCAGCATTGGCTGTGTCAACAGATAAAGCCACCATCGCATTTGTCGTCACGTTAGCAAGTTCTCGAAACGCCGAAGGTTGAATTATACTATGAGGAGGTATGTGATCTGTAAGGGATCCGGTCGGCATTGAAGCCAATCTCGTGATTGTCTGGAACAATTGCCTCGAGGTCGCTGCAGGATAGATAGCGTTCTCATATACGAGGTAGTCATCAATCGGAACCGGCCGGTATGTAGAGATATAATAAGTTGCATTCATCCATTGCGCGAGTAACTCGGTATTCTGAGGTCTCGTTAGACTAGACTTTGATACCGAACTTGGTCCACAACAGTACCGAAAGAGTAGCGCTCATTCCAATTATTTGAATATCCTGCTGTAGTAGAAGTAACTTGGTGACCATCAGTTCCAAGAGATACCCGCGATGTTCATCATCCAGCATATGCAGTTCATCCAAGACAACCACACCCAAGTCGCCGATGCTACATTCTTCAATAGCGGCATTAATTAATGAATTCGCCTAGCAAGCGTAAATCAGACCCTGTGCCAATGATTCAAGGATAGCAGTGAAGACGGACCTTCTCTATTGTACAGACTGCAATATCAGTATCGGCCCAAGTGGCGGTGGTCTTACTTCCACCGAAGAAACCAGTAACTCGTATCGACTTTTGTTGCTTTTTCCAACGCTGATAGGATGCCCGCGGATCTGCGCCTTGGTCATCGGTATCATCGGATTGCTTCTCAACGTTCTGGACGATGCGCCTAAGCCACTTCATCTTTTCCTGTACTAGCGCGACGTACGGGAGGACCAAGATCGCTTTACGTGTGGGATTTTCGATGATACGTTTCAACATTAGAACGTCAGCTACAAGAGACTTTCCTCCCCCTGTAGGAGCTGTGTAGACCAAATGCTTCTTGCCTTCCAATAGGCCAGGGGCAAGCAAGCAAGATGCTTGCCATGGATAGATGCTATGTACTCCAACAGCTGCAAAATTAGCGACTAATGATGGTGATAGCCCGTACCGGGGACTTCTGAGGAATAAACAAGGATCATAGCCTAGTCCTTCATTCGCAACCTCTGCCCTTTGTAATCCTTTATCGCCCTCTTGGGCAGCGTTGGTCACTTGACGGATTTCACTTGCGACCAAGCGGCTTTTTGGAGGAGTCACAGAAGGGCGGACAAAACCCAAGTTGCTTGAGTAGCCGAGGTGTTTTACTAATGGGGCTTTAGAAGCCCCTGTATCTTGATCAGATAATCGCTTTTGCCCCGCCAAGGGAGCTACCTCATGTTTTTGTTGACGCGCAAGGTCAATGGTAGTTTGGAAGCCATGAAACTGGAATGGCTGTTCGGATGGTGCTGACATGCCTTGGGCACCTATCACCTGACAACTGGTGTGGCCAATAGAAGGAGGGAAAGAAAGAATAAAGAAAGAAGAAAAGTTCCAATACAAGGCTGAGGTAGCCTGAGGTATCCTGAGACCAATATCAGCAATAACTGGTTGGTAGTTAATTGTTTTGTTCAATGGGCATCCAGAACTATCATATATCCCACCTTGATATCGTAGATATTTTCCAATTTAGGTTTTCATAGCATCATCCAACTCTGATTCTTGAACTTGAATTTACCTCTCTGTATTAACCAAGAATGATGATAATACTTCCATACAAATTTTGCACTTAGACATAAAGTGATGAATGGGAGGCAACAACGCGTAACGCGGTTGTCTTAGGCGACTGCAGCCTCGCCCGTGGTAGCCTGAGGCGCCATATTCACTGTAAACAAGAAAACCGATTGTTGCCTCAGGCACCTAGGTCAGCCGGAAATGCAGCGAGTTCCCAGAGCCAGCCCGGAACGTTCCTGGATCGTCTCTTCCACTAACCGGAGCCCTGCTGATCAGCAAGCCCATTAATGATTGAAGGGTTGGATCACGGCATTGGCCTAACCCAACAGAGAATGGCCTGCTTTAGCTCAATAGTTCACCCAGGTAAGTTGTCCTCAAGCCAGTAATTTTTTTTAGGTCGTTAGACTAACTGTCCATGTATGCAGACGACTAATGAGAACCCACCGATTCCACCTTTGGATCCAGCAAGTTGGAAGACCGCCTCTAAGCACAGACATAGTAAAATTCATCCGCCACGCCTTCCATTTTCCGTGTCCTCTGCAGATTGGATCGAAAATACCCATCTCTGAGAAAAGACAACCACATCCAAGTTGAGGTTTGGAAATTCTTAATTTTGAAACTACCTGTGTTTCATTATCAGAGTCTTTCTTTCTTTCTTTCTTCCTTCCTTCCTTCTTCCTTTCTTTCTTTTGATATTTATTTATTTCTTCCCCCCCCTGTCCCTTTTTTTTTTTTTTTTTTTTTTTTTTTTTTTTTTTCTTTTTTTTTTTTTTTTTTTTTTTGTTTCCATTTTTCAAACCTTTGTTTCTCTTTGAGTCGAGGGCTTAAGAGAGTCATTTATATCTGCACAATAGCTGCCCACCAACAATCACCTGACATTATTTGCTTCCAACCAAAGCACGACTAATTTCCCTCGACTGGTCCCGGTGCTCCGCAGCTATGTACACGAGTGGCTTAGAGGAACTCCGTACTATTTATTGACGTTCCCCCTTGACGCCTCGAGTCATTTTGCATTTGTCCCTCACTTTTTGACTCGCTAGTTTCCTGAATTGACCAGTGTCCAGGTGTAGGAGAAACTGACTAGCTTTCACTGAATGCACCTTTTTTTTTATATATTAATTATCATTTCAATCATCATATTTTATTTTCTAAAGCGGGATTATGTGTTCCCAGTGCCCACATACGGATGTATCGGCGAAGAGCCGGCATGGCCCGTATGGGACTCGAATGACTGCCAGAGAACAAAAAAAAAAAAAAAACTTCGGTGATCCACTTGATGTGATTACCACGGCTAAAATAGACACTTGATTCTACTCCTTCTGGATAAGCCATCCTTCACTGTAGGCAAACTAGTTTACTATCCCTCAAAGCTACTACCCATCACTGGGTTGAAATTATTCTCATTTCTGAAGTAAATAGGTGAATAAAGAAAAGATGAAAGGAAACCAGAGAATGGGGAACCGGGAATTCGCGAGAAATTTCTTATTCCTGCCCCATTTCCCCTGTATACTCCGTAAGGCCTACTTTGTTGCTCACAACTCCGATACAGAGCATAAATCAAGCTGTATTCAAAGCCGTTATTAATGGAACCGGGTTAGCAGTCGTATGATGACGGAGGGTAGACACCTCGCCTCTCTAACTGTATTTGGTGTACTTTCTTGGTACGATTGATTAGGCTCTGAATCATATCTTAAACCAAGCGTACACCCTACGTAAGATCGTATCCAAATCAAGCTCATGAGAACACGCGGCACATAATACTAGAGCACAAGAACTCTTGAACCAAATCCGTATTAGGCGCTACTAATATTATCATATCTCACTCCATTTTTGCCCTTACCCGAGACGGACATTTTGTTTCGGTGGTGTGGCAGACTAGTCGTAGGTTGTAATGTGGCAACACAGAGTCAGGACAATCGCCGGGCAGCAAATCATTTACTGTGGAGACATTATTCTCCTGTAGCGGCAACTGCCATTGGCCCGAGTTTATGGTGGTATATGTCCCAAAGTCTACCTTAAGGTACGTAAGTCCGCTTGAATAGCCATCTGCACAGTTGGTGAAAATGGGTATGTTGCCTGAAAGGAAGATAACTTTGACATCAATATCCTAGTTACGTGGATTTGATGATGGTAGTATGGTATGCTGCGGTCTGATTCAGGATGGTCTTTGTGAATAAGACCGTTGTAATTGCATAATGAAGAGAACGATAGCCAAGACGAAAAGGTCCGCCCTCGCGGGGGAGACCCCAGTAAACCTCAGTACCCTACATATGTAATGGTAAAATGACGCTAAGGGTTTCTCCTCCGTGGTCACTGGATCTGTTATCTTCACCTCGACCCTTCTGTAACAATCACTTCTCAAAGAGATATGGCTTGTATCGCTTTTGTTTTTTGACTTAAAAAAAAAAAAAGAAAATAATCAAGTATACCTATGTGATTTTCTCTAATTCTCCTCAATGATAAGCGGTGGTCTGTATAAGAAATCCTGTAACTGAGGATCTACTGTGTAGCTGCTAATCACCGCTAACCGCCTAGTCTGCAGGCAACGGAGCCATGGGACCTGCACCATGCTCCCTTTTCTGTGATCATTTTGAACCGAGTTTTCGGTCGTCTACTCACCCTGGGTAGCAGACAGAACCTTACCACTTTCAGAAGTACGTATCCATCCCATGCCTTCTGACTGTTTGGTTGTACAAACCATTTACAAAAACGCCCCTCCACAGTTTTTTTTTTTTTTTTTTTTTCGCCTCGTAATATAATTTTTTGGTCTCTCTTATGCTATCAATCCTGTTGTTAGTAAAGACTTTTAATCAACTTATTGCCGTTTGAACATGATAACAGGGAAAGAAGTTTGACAACCACCTTCAACCCCTCATATTATTACCAAGTTGAATTCACTATCGTATCAGCATTTACCTTCTCGACTGTGCTAATTCAATCAGTTTCGTACATTATCAATAGTATGATAACCCATGTCCGCCCAATGTGAGCGACTAGGTGTTCTGCAAATATGCCCTGAGAAGGGTTCAAAAAATGACATGCAGTAATCCTGCGGTATCACTTTGTATTCTACTCGCATCCCTACTTAGCATCATTTACTTGACTAGGATTTCATCCCCGGTAAGATAGGAGTATCATGGATCCGAGCATATTTAGTAGGTTTCTAGTACGCGGTACCAACATTTAGTGGTTAATTACTATAAAGGTTGGCTTGTTGCTGCTTCTCCTCCGCTTCGAGACATGCTGCGCCTGCAAGGCCAATTTTGTTCGATAAACTTGGCATTTTGGATTTTCCAGATCCAACGCGCATGCGCTGCCCTACGTGACAACATTCCTGCCACAGATTTTGTGTATCCATACCATCCTTTTTTTTTTTTTTTTTTTTTTTCTTTTCTTTTCTTTTCTTTTCTTTTCTTTTCTTTTCTTTTTTCTCTTTTTCCTTTTTCTTTTTCTTTTTAATATTCTTTTGTCTTTGAATTTCTAAATTCATGATACACTGCCCCCCCCCTCTTGGGAGGTTTGTCTTTTTCATCTTTGATGGAATACGAACCGAGGGTTAGGGAATAAAATTAAGAATGCATTCATGGAGTACTAACTTGTTCTGGTAATGTCTTATATGTTTATATTGAAGCCTCAACGTTATTTTTAATTTTTTTTCATGTTCTTTCACCGGAACCTCTTGTTTGTTTATTTGATTTGATTTGATTTTTTCTTTTCCCCTCCGTTACAAAAACCCTCCCCTCGTCTCAAATGATCCTTTCTATGGCCCCTCCCGGGTATCATCATCATTCTTTACATCGGGTCGCTCGGCCCACACAATCCCTTTCTAACAGAACCAGCGACAAGCATCCGTGATATTGCTAAGAAGTACTCCCGCTAAACCCAGTAACCACGTAGATCATTTAAGCGGGCCACAATGCCGCCTCTTAAGAGTAAGGGGAAAAAATAAAGTAATAATGGTCATATAGTCAACCACACCCATTATGGACAGGTTAAGAAGTAAGAAACAGAAAAGAAAAGAAAAGAAAAAAAAAACCTTACCGGCGCGGGAAGACTAGCCAAAGCACAACCCCCCCCGTACACTGGGCCATGTAATAAACCATATTCAAAAAGGAAAGGAAAGGGAAAGGAGACAGAGTAATCGTGATTTTCTCTGGTTCTTGGTGGATGGAGGATCCGTCATATTAACATATCGGGACTAGGGGCGAGGACGTGGACTGGTCGGGATCCTGGACGGCTTTCCTGATTCTTCTTGTCTCTCTTTCTCTTCCCTCTCTTCTTTACTCTCTCTTTCTCTAGGCTTGTCGCGTTTCCATTCTTGTCCCACTTCTTCCTCTTTTCGTTTCCTTCCCTCATAACTCTACTTATGTTTGCCAACCTTCTTCCGTTGTCTCCTTCTCCCTTCCTCACACTTATATCATTCCATTTTGACTGGCTCCCTTCGTTTCGGTAGCCCTGGTCAAACCTTCTTAACTGCGGCCGAACTACTGTACTAGTTCCACTCCGCTGGTTACGGCCTACTTCTTGTCCTTTTGCTACCTTGTAGCATTCACCCCCCCCCCCCCCCCCCACGAGCCCGCCCTAGTGGCTTGATTCTTCTGTGCTGTTTTTCTACCGCCGCTACTGTCATTTACCTATTTTGACAACTTTTGTGTTCTTCTGTTCTTTGCCCTTCTCATTGTACTTTTGATTCTCTCTCCATTATCCGTCTTTCCATCACATTCTGTTCTTGTATATTTCTCACATATCTGCATTTTTGCTTTTCTTCCTGCTGCAACAGGCTTCTACCATAACTATTTAGTAGTAGTCAGTCCCTCATATTCGGGACCTGCAGATCTTGATATTCCTCCCGCACATCTGGTGCCTCACATTTTCCGATTCTCTACAACATTGCTTCTCTTCCACTCCCTTGCGGGAATTAGAGGTACCAGAGAAGAAGGTCAAAGGGAAAAAAAAAAAAAAAGAAAAAGGAAAATTAAGAAAGAAAGGGAGAGAAAGGATCGCAAACTGAACATATTGCTAACAACCGCAAGCAAAAATCAGTTCAAGTCCCTCGTGTGGACCACCACCACATTGCAGGGCTTTCCTTTTCCACCTTTGACTTTTTTTTTTCCCTCCCTTCCCTTTTCTTTCTAATACTCGGTTGATCCGTTCGATCATTATATCCACTCATCTGCAAGCTCCAACTCCCATGAGGGTACTACGACTACCAGTCACGGCCCGTCGCTGAGCTTTTGCATTATCACGTTCGAGGCAGTTTTGTGTTCCACAATACTGTAAGGCCTCAACGCCACCGTTGGAAGGTCATCTTGTACCCACCACCCCCCAACCCATTCTAATTTAGCTTTTGTTTTTGTCGCGTCTGAGGGTTGGTCATGGCCTCGGATAGGTCACCGCCCCAGAAATCGCAGCAACACCACGTGAGGCCCAACTCTTCTTCATCCGCTGCAGCAACTGCCGCGGGTCAACATCGCATGTCCACCCCTGGTCAGTCTTCCCGAACGGGTTCTGCCGATTCTTCCACCCCCCAAGGGTCCGCCACCTTGAATGAATTGCAGTCCCAACCCATGACTGCCAGCGCTACAGCTTCAGAGGTTGCGGGTACGGAGCCGCCCAGCATATCATCGACCCCTGCACCATATGGAACCCGTTCAAGGGGTCGCAACGCGGCTCCTCGGCCTAATTATGCAGAGGATCGTGACATCGACATGGACTTGGAAATTGCCCAACCCACGCCAAAAACTGCTAAGAAGACTAATGGTACGCCCAACAACCCCGTAAACGGCACCAAAACCGATGGTGAAAAACCAGCTGCTTCTTCAACTTCTCGCAAAAGCCAAACGGCGGTGAATGGGTCCAATCCCGCTGCTGCTGCCAAAGATGCAATCCCTGGCACATCATCATTTTCTGCCAAGCCCGATGAAGCCAATGGATCTTCAAATTCAAGGAAACGCAAACAACCCTCGAGCACCCCGAATTCCAACTCTGTAAACGGAAGTGCATCCAAGAAGCTGTTTACCACTGCCCCAGGCATCAGTAATGGGCAAATGGAGACGAACATGGTCACTTTTGAGGATCGTGGCGCCTATCTAGAAGACGGTAAAATTACAGCCGATGATGGTACAACATTTGCTGTTAACGGTCAGTTATCTTAGTTCCCCATTTCTATCCTTATATTTTCACCCACCATCCTTTTTTCATCCCTATTAATTTGTAACCACAGATCACGTTTACCTCATATGTGAACCTCCAGGGGAGCCGTATTATCTGGCTCGTATCATGGAGTTTCTCCCGTCCAAGGACCTACCATCTGGCCCAATCGAGGCTGTGCGAGTCAATTGGTATTATAGGCCACGTGATATCCAACGAAAAGTTGCAGACACAAGGCTTGTCTTTGCGTCGATGCATTCCGATACATGCCCGCTTACGTCCTTACGTGGAAAATGCCAAATCAAACATCTCTCCGAAATCGAAGACCTCGATGAGTACAGAAAGACTCGTGATTGTTTTTGGTACGACAAGATGTTCGACAGGTACATACATCGATACTATGAAGTGATTCCAACGAAGAGAGTTATCAACGTCCCGGCAAATGTCAAAAGAGTTCTAGATGAGAGATGGAAGTTTGTTCTTGTTGAAATTGGCAAAAGGAAGGAATTAACCAGCGCCGTTAAAACCTGCAAGCGGTGTAGTTTGTATGCGGCAAGGTACGTATGGTCACCCTTTTAAACAGATGATTATACTCATTCTATACAGCACTGATTCAGTGGATTGTGCGGTTTGCCACGATACATATCACATGTATTGTGTGCGGCCTGTTCTGACTAAGAAGCCTGCTCGAGGGTTTGCATGGGCCTGTGCAGCCTGCAGCCGGGCACAAGAGCGGAAACTCGAAGCTCGAAACACGCCCATCCTCGGAGAGTCCCAACCGGAAGTTGAAGAAGAAATCGTTGAGGAGGAGGAAGAGGAACCTAATGGAAATGGCACGGCTGGTAGTACGCCCGCCATTGTTGAAGAAGAAACTCCTCGACCGGCCACTGAAGAGCAGGTCGCGCAGGCTAGGATGTGGCCTTACCGCTACTTAGGTATCCATTGCCGTGTCGAAGACGCTCTCGATTATGACGACCGGATTTATCCTCGAGCTAGTTCTCGATTGGGGCCTCGGTTCCAGGCAATCGTCAACCCGTGGCCTGGACGTCCCGTGGAGTATGTCAAACCCTTTGACATCAAGAAGAAATACATGAAGAGCTCTGGAGGCCGTAAGGATTCGAAACTCTCAAAGGAAGCCCTTGCCGCCCTTGAAGCCGCCAAACAAGAAAAAGCAAATCGACCAAAATGGGTGATGGACGAGCCGCTTGGGTATGTACGACGGGGTGAAGATGAGCCGGTGCCTGTCAACGGCAAACAAGTCCGCACCGCAGAGTTAAAGTTCGCAATGCCTACCTCGGAGCAAATACCTTCAAGAGGGGAAGACGATGCACCTGGAGCAGATCTTAGCCCCGCTGATCGTGAAAAGTTTATCGATGACTATATGACAAGGGCCAAGGAATTAGCGCCTGCTCTTGGGGTCGAGAAATTTTCGACAAACTTCCAGGATAAGGCATTGGAGCTCCTGTATGCGAACAGTTTTGATGCTGAAGCGGCACTTGCGAAGTTGAAGCAGATGAACAAGTACAAAGACCTCAAGGAACCTCACCTACGCCCGGAAGAGGTTAAAGCGTTTGAGCAGGCGGTCGCAAAATACGGCTCGGAATGGCGGAATATCACCAAACATGTCGGCACCGTTCCGCATTATCAAATTGTGCGATTCTATTACATGTGGAAAAAGACAGCTCGAGGTCGTCAGGTCTGGGGTAGTTACGAAGGTAGGCGAGGCAAAAAGGAGGCCAAGCGAAGCAGCTCTGCGAAACTCGTGGACGACGTAGCAGATGATCATGATGATTCTGCCTATGACAACGACAAAGCTGCTGAGAAGAAGCGTGGATTCCAATGCAAGTTTTGCTCTACGCGGACCTCCCGACAATGGCGGCGCGCCCCTGGTCTACCACCCGGAACTATGACTCCAAGTGAACCGCATTCCAAACAACGTGATAAAGGACCCCAACTCACAGTGGCACTTTGCTTACGGTGTGCTTTGCTTTGGAGAAAATACGGAATTCAATGGGAGAACGTCGATGAAGTGGCCAAGAAAATTTCCCAGAGCGGCAACAAATCGTGGCGCCGTCGTGTGGATGAAGAGTTGCTAACACAGCTCCTTATTTCCACCGAGACCCCGATTAGTATCAATAGCGCGACTGCAGCGACTGCAGCCTCCATCGGCGTTCCTGTGACTGCCAACCCTCAAGTCCAACAGGAATCTACGAAGAAGAAGGGGCGCACTAATGAAAAGGATAGCGGGGTTACCTCAACAGCCACCTCGGTAGAACCAGCGCCGAAAAAAAAAGCGCCTACCGAAAAGGCACCAGATCCCCCACCGATTGTCCCAGATCCCCCCAAGGCCAAGACACTTCCATGTGCTGTTTGCAACAAAATGGAACCCGCCGGGGACCAGCATTTGTCCTGCAGAGATTGCCGTCTAACTGTCCACCGAAGCTGCTATGGAGTGAGTCCTTCACGGAATTGCGCCAAATGGTTGTGTGACATGTGCACAAACGATAGGAGTCCGTTGTTCTCGACTTGTTACGAATGCGTCCTGTGCCCTGTAACCTGGACTGAGCATGAGTTGATGGAAGCTCCAAAATCAACGCATAAGAAGAAAACTGAGCGAGACCGGGAGAAGGAAAGACTTGAAAAGGAGATGGTGAACGAAGCCATCAAGCTCTATCGACAACGGCAAGAAGCCGTGGGCAAACCAATTGGTCCTCGGGAACCACTAAAACGAACCGATGGTAACAATTGGGTACATGTAACATGTGCTGTTTGGACCCCGGAAATCAAATTTGCCAATTCAAAAGAACTTGAGCCTGCTGAAGGATTCGCACTTATTCCCACAGATAGATATCGCGATGCCTGCAAAATCTGCAAATCAAACAAGGGCGCGTGTGTGTCCTGCCACTTTAGCGGCTGCAATGCTCAGTTCCACGTCGGTTGCGCTTACCAGGCACAGTATATATTTGGCTTCGATGTCACGCCTGTCAAAAGCTCTAGGAGAGAGACAGCGAACACTGTACGCCTGAAGGACGAGGTCGGAGTTGCTTCTGCGGGTGTCTGGTGTCCACACCACACCATTCCGAATGTTGTCCATGGGATAGGAGAGTCAACAGAGGAAGAAGGCGTCAACGCACTTCAACGATTCGTGCAAACATACAAACAAGCAGACCTTTCCTTAACCGGAACACTTCGTAGAGCGGCATACGTTCAGCAGTCGATCGGTGCCCTTCAGCACACTGCGACATCGGGCGGACACCGACGGGCGTCCGCAGTCAATGGCGTCGCTGCACCCCCGCCTCCAAGAGATGCCCAGAAAAATACGGCGACGTCTCCGGAAGAAGCTGCGGACGAGATGGTAATCGATTCTGAAAATCACCCATCGGCCCAGATCACTGGTCCCGATGCCACAAGGAAGTGCGCACGCTGTTCCACCGCATACAGCCCTAGGTGGTGGCCTATCGATAAATCCCGTCACAGACACTCCCTGCTGAACGGAATTGGAGTGAATGAGCCAGTCGGGGCGAGATATCCTGCAACCTCCGCCAGCCCGCCTTTTCTTCACCGAAACCCCTCTCAACATTCTCTTGCAAAACTCAATGGCGATTATAGTCCCGCAGACAGAAATGGTCCGGTAAGCAACCACGAAGTGCCATTCGGCCAACAGAACCAGGAATCGTATGAGTGTCATAAATGTCACCTCAAGCAAATACCTGCCCAGCCGTCTCCAGAGTCTCGGCCTTCACCCTATCCGGCTCAACGGCCCGTCCTGCCTGCCCCCCGGCTTCCTGAACCTGGATATCACAACCATCCTTACGGACCTCACGCTCAACCTCCGACTGGGGTGCTTCCAAGACCACTCGCCCCACCACCTCCTAGTGGCCCTGAATGGCATCCGGGATATGACCAACGTCCGAATGAGTTTGGGGACAAGCTCCGTAACGGCATTCCGGTTGCTAGCTATCGCAGTGGGCCCCCTCCGCCACCCCCGTCACATCATTTGCACAGCTTTCAGTCGACCCCTTCGCATCATGCTCCACCTCATCACTACACTAGTGGGGCTCATCCTCCACCTCAGGCGTATACCACACACCAAAGTCCCTACGGGCCCATGTCTATACCCTCGCCTCATCTTTCTCACCCAGCGGGACCGCGACCTTATGCACCATCAGCATCCCCCCCAGATGTGCAGGCGACAATGGTTCGGCTTTCTCCTCAACACTCGCTCAGTGCACTAAATGGGGGGCCACCGGCCCGTATCTATCCAGTTGATCGCGTCTTGAGTGCGCCGACGCAATCGCCCCCGGTATCGCAGGCACATATTGATCTGAGAGGCCGGACTCCACCGGGCAAGTTGGACGATACACCCGTCATTGCCCCCACAGGCCCTCCAGGTAGCGGCAGGAGCGCAAATGTCAATGGCACGAGTGGGGGATCTGGTGCCAGTGCCAGCCCATCTCTAAAAAATTTACTTTCATAAAGAGCGGACAGTTTTTGAGAATCGGTGCCATGCTTACACAACAATAAAGGATCTAATTAGCGAGTGTATGATATAGTTTAACTTTCTTTTCCTCCCCGCATCTTTTTCTGGGCCATTGGTATTTGAAAATGCGGCTTGGAATATCGCTATCAGCGTGTTTCTAGATTCACTTAACTGTCGTGGTTTATCCTTCTTTTATCTGTATGCATCTCATTGCTCTTTCCTTTGGTATGTGTTTTACATTTGATTCTTCTTTTCTTTTTCTTTCTTTCATATTTTTTTATTATTATCTTTCTTCTTGTTGTCGCGGTTTCACTTCTTTTTACTCTATGAGCATGATATATTTGGGTTACATTACTTGTTTCACTGTTTGAATGGCCCACGGCCTCAGGGTGGCATGGATTGGGAGTACACTTTCTATTCTTCTTTGTCTTTTCAATATACCAGCGTTGAAAGTTATTTTTGACGGAATTTATCATTAACAGTCGTGAGAGGTATCATCTTGTTGATTAATCCAAAAGATCCATGATAGAGGAGAAAGCGGGGTCAATACAATGTCAATACGAACTGGCACTGCAGTGTTCTTTTTAGTAAATTGAATTGATCAGCGGGACGATCTGAACATGACGGACTAATAGGAAGGCTCAGAAAGAAAAGAAAAGAAAAGAAAAATGAACCGAGGGCAAGAGACCGGCTGATGGATTCAGCTGCAGTGGGTTGAGCCTCAGATAAAGACAAAATGGAAGGATGGTCTTGAGCGTTTTAGTGCTTATTAGTGTCACGTCCCATTGTTAGTTTTAGATTGGTGCTTCCGACCTAGGCTGCAAAATCCCACTTAGTCGGGCGTTAGCTGCTCACACTAATAAGGGGGGGGGGGGACTTTGTCGAATCTGGGCCCCAGTCCGAGATTTGATCGATTTATGGACGAGAACATTCATTGTTTTTTTTTTTTTTCTTTATACGATTGTTTACTCACATTCAAGTGACCAGGGGAATATATGTACATATGTACATGCAACCGATCTACATGAGGTGATCTATATTCTGTATAGTATATATACGCAGCATATACACTGTACTAATGTATCACACAGGTGTGGGAGCGATAAGTATATATAGTAGTATTTCAATTGTAGACAGAAAGGGAAAAAAGAAACAAAAAAGAAACAACTCCTTGCATAGAATTCCGAAGTTAATGCCCGTAGATCCTGGACATAAAAAATAAAAGACTGCATAAATTAAGATTGCGGCAGCATTTAGTTGTTCCTTCCAATTTTCTATTACAGCTGGTCCTTATGCGCGAAGAGTAATGTGACTCGTGACGATTCATTTTGTTCCCCATGATTGGTCTGTTTGTGAACGAATCGGCATGGCGGGATTTCAATCCACCTCAGACACCAAGGCAATTGTTCTCTTCTGCGCACATGTCAAAGACTCAAAGGGTAATGAATTGAACTATCCCTAGCATTTAATTGCTGTTATTATTATTATTATCATTATTATTTATTTTTTTTTTTAAAAAAAAAATACACCCCGCAAGTATATCTATAAGTGAAGATTAACCACGTCAGAGGCAACCTTTGCCACCTGTCAACGGTTGGGGGGAAGATTTGATTGAGGAAAGATTGGGGTTATCTCATTGTTTGTTCCCATACATCATAGGAACCGAAATTTTGGCGAGTCGACGTCAGCAGTTGATTGCCACTACTGCATCCTGACCGCGCCCACGATAACTCAAGACTTGGGAGTGTGGTGGCAGCCATGCGGGAAAAGAATTTCTAGAAAATCCTGGAGGATGATCTCTCATTGATTATTATTGAGAGTTCTTTGTTTACTTTTTTTTTTTTTTTTTTTTTAGTTTGTGTCGCGTGGGGATTTATGATTATTTCAAGATTCTGCAGAGGGGAGGGGAAAAGTCAAGCGACAGATACTGGACAGAGCTTGAGATGGGAGGGGAAGAGAGGAGATGATCTCAATATCTACTAAAGGTGTGGATGTTTGAACCCTCGGTAATCAAATTACAATGATTTCAGTGATGGAATGAATCGATGAAATTGAGTGGTCTTAGCCTCTATGGAGTATTAGGAAATTCAGCCGGCATTCTAGAAAACCCACGGAGATTGGAATGAGCTAATGAGATCTTTTGCTTAAGCGTCATCCTCTCCACTCTCTCCGCTCACTTTATCTCGTCAGTGCTGTCCTTGATTTTTTCTTTTTCCTTTTTTTTTTTTTTCCTCAATTTTTCTGCTTGTGATTTTTCTTTCTCATATTCTGTGTCCCTCTTTCTTGGTTTTGAAGTTTATGTATTTCTTTATTTATATATATAATTTTTTTTTTATAAAAAAAATACACGTACAATGTATTGTATTAAGGAAAGATATATAAATATTTAAATATATATATTTTGTTCCCTTAAATCTCCTATGTTACGAGCACCCGGTTTGTGCGTCCGTGTTCCCTCGTTTTGTGGCTCAGCACCGGTTCTGTCAAGTTTCTAGTTTTCTTCCTTACATGCTGCCCGAGACGGGATTGGACAGCAAAACGATCAGCGGAATTGGGTGATTGTGGTTCATCGTTCGGTTGGATTACCAAACTAAAACTCGTGCAGGAGTCTGATTTGTAGGGGAAGCATTCTTGGACCTTCGAAGCATGCAGTTGTCCTCTGATGCAGCATGTTTGATGAAACATCGCATCAGAACCTAGTTTATTATGCTAGAGACTATTCCATTGGGTTTGTTTCCCGTAATAAGGTTATTTATAGGTAAGGGTAAAATTGAAAGGTAAAAGAAGAATAATAAATGAGTATAAGATACCGTTACTCGGATACAATATCAATACCAATTGGTCGGTAATAAATACTTACAGATCGGCCCCATCGCCGAGTCTGTGACGACGCTCACATCCGCTGTGCCGCGACCTTCTGGAAGTCTGGAAGAAAGCCTGAGCGGAAAGGAAACGTAGTGGAAATTTTTAGAAGGAAGGGAAAGGAAAAGGAACCAACAACAGCCCCGAAAAAAAAAAAAAAGTAAAAAAAAAAAAAAAGAAAGGTCGAGACAATCTTACAGCAGAAAAGCTCACACGCCATTTACGGATCGTGTTCTGCCTAGAAGGTGTCACTTTTGACTGGATGACTTTCTTTTCTTTCCCTGTCTTTTTTCTTCTCTTTTGGTTTCCACTTTAAACTATTTGCTTTTCTTTCTCTTTTTATTCATTTGATTTCTTTAATTTTTTTGCCCTATCTTTGAGATGAGGTAGTTTTATTTTTTATTTTTTACTTTTTTTATTTGTTCTTTTTTTTCCCCTTCTCTTTTTCTTTACTAACTCACTGACCTCATCTAAAGAACTAGAAACCTCTTGAACTGGAAATTGTTTTAAAATCAATTTTCTCCAGAGTTATACTTGCGCCAACCGATAGGGCCCTTGGATCGGAATTGCCCAAAGAACCTCCAAATCAATCCACTTTGTCCTCCACTCTTTCCACACTCCCTTGACCTCGTTCCCTTCCTTTCCCATCCTCTTCTCTTCTTTTTCATTCTTCCCTTCCTTTATTGTTGCCGTTTTCTTTTCTTTTTTTTTTTTCTTATCTGAAACAATATCATTGACTCATTACCGTTTTTCCTTTTCTTGTTTTCTTCCCACATTTGTCTCTCTTCTATCCCGCCTCTTTC
>ML742180.1:0-61102 GCA_009193465.1 Aspergillus avenaceus
TTGCCCTTCTGCTAACTTCGCCATTTAAAAAAAATAGTATCATTTTGATTGACTGTCTCTCTGCGATATCATCATCCGTTTCCCACCCGAGACTCTGCTCTTATCTATTTTATTTTTCTATTTTATATTTTTTTTTCTTTCCTCTTTCACATCTCCCCACTGGTGCGGAGGTTGAAGAAGATTTAACCATCGACATTGATCAACCCAAAGAATTACTTTTGGGTGTCATGCTTGTTTTCGCCTGTGTCACAGCTGAATTACATTAATGCCGTGCTTTGTCTCTCACACTCTCTCGCACATCCCCATCTATCGGTGCTCCACTAATCACGCTTGATCGCCTCTATTTGCGCAACGAAACGCACATTCCTCTTCATTCCACCTGCAGTTTGACTGAATCATTCCCCTCCCCCTTACCGCTGCGAACCATCAAACCCTCCAAACATCTGTCGAATTGAACACCAAAACCCACGTCGGCAACGTTCGTCGTCCCGCTCCCTCTCCACAAGGCACATGAGGGTGATCTGCGCCATTCGAACTTCCTGGAGCATGCACGGAGCATAGCAACGTCGCGATACAGACTATCTGCATATATCCACAGCTACTTGCGGAGCATTGCACTGTTAAAGGATAGGGAGATAATCCAATTCTGGTCACCTTGCATTGGCGTTGCTTCTCAGCTAAGCATTTTTTTCGCTGGTCCACCTACCACTTATACCTCCCTTTCGAGCCCCTGCGATCCTTTGTATAATCTGTACATTGCCAGACCGCATTGCTCCTTTTGAGAAAAACATAAACCCTATTTCCACCTAACCTGGCCATCCTTTCTACCCACTCTCCTTCCCATCCCTTCCTTTACCTTCCTTGTTCCACTGTGATCCTTCCCTGGGTAAGTCTCTCATTGTGAGCTCGCTCAACTTCACGGGGCGCTGACTAAATAGCTCATCCTCGTGCAGCTCGAATTTTCACCGAATTCTGTGACGCGGTGCCGGTGTCTCGTCGCCACGGCTTCATACTCTCCAGCTCGGCATCAGGAAGATTTAAAGAGGGACAGAGCAAAGCAGGATTAAACACAACTGTGGAAGCACGGACAGAAAGAAAAGGTTGAACAAACGGTGTGCAAGTATTGTTCGTCGGTATTCGTATAAACAGTGGTGCTTGTGTTGAGACATAAATGGCCGCGATGGCTGCAAACGCGAACGCGGTCCACAACGTGAGTCTTTACTATACTGGAAGGTGTTGGACAGACCATTAACTACTACATAGGTACGATCAAGTCGGAGTTCGAACCTTGGTTCCTCAGGCAGCATGGGAGGGGACCGGACACGAGGGAGCAATGCGAGTATGGGTCAGGCCTTTGGTGGAGGAAAGTCCACCTGGAACAGCAACATCTGGAGTGATAATCTCGGAGGTAAGTGGGAGGATTAGGTCGTTTCTATATGAACCAATACTGATGGCTGGAACCTCGCTAGACCAACATTCAACGGACAAGGCATTTGAAGGCAAAGCTGGGTCCAGTTCATTACTGTCTTCGTCGGAGTCCGATGGCTGGAATACTCGCACTAATATAGCGAATGTTCCTTGGCATACTGTAAATACATCACTGCCGAGGGCTGGAAACAACGGTATGACAACGTCGCCCATCCAAACAAGGGCGAATGAGCGCGGGGCGGTTGGACTTCAAGAAGCCGGCGATTCCTCGTACTTTACTCTGCCTCGGTCGTCAGGGATGGGTGCCTCTGGTAGCTCTGCTACTCACAAGAATTATTTGAACACAGCTTCGGAGAGTATGTCCCCGTCCGGGGATGGGATGTCGTTCTCAGCTCTCGGTAACTTCCGAAGCCACGATAACAGGAGACATGTGAGCTCGTCTGGTTTTGGAGGTAGTCCAGTTGCTCCCGGCTTCGGAATGAAATCAGGTTTCTCCAGCCCTTTGGAGCAGCATCCTAGGTCTGATGACTTACCACCGATCTCATCCTTACCCCAGGGTTTGCAAGATACAGTGGCACCATCGCTGGGTAGAAATGCTTATACACATGCTTCACACAATTCAGCGTCTTTTACATCTCAAAGGCCTGTGCATTCCTCATATCCCAGTTTCCATTCAGAGAGCCAGGGATATGATGGGCGGTATGCAGGTGGACCCGGTGACCTCCAAGCAAATTTCAACAAACTCCAGATTCATGATGGTGCTTACGGTACACATTCTGCCACAACTCGGACGGGCTATTTATCGAGCCCTGGCTATGATGGCTCGTTGCAGCGACTGAAGTATCAAAGCACTGCTGAAGAAGGGGCGTATCCGGGTGTTGCTAATTACACGGGTGAATCAGGCTCCGAATTGCCCCTGGGCTACCAAGCGTCCAGGAGTCGCATCGAGGAGAATGTAATTTCCCCCACAGAATATCCACGGATGGACAGCCCACTTTATAATGCCCTTGAGAATGGTTCTGTACCTGTTGCCCAGTACCGGAATGGTGCTAGCCGTTTGGCAGATGCACAAACTGCTGTTCTGGAACGGCGACTACGGGGCATGCACTCGGAGCAAGACCTGGCGCATCAAGGGATGAGCCCTCTACAGAGGTATGGGTATAGTCCAGCGTATGACCTAGCGAGGTATCAAACAGCGGGAATAAATGCGTTGCCGGGATTGTATTCTCTTTCAAATCTCGGTGCGGCTGCTCTGATGACAAGGGGTCCTCGGGAGCATGACCCAGCACAAACAGTGAGAAGTCCGATTTTAGAGGAGTTTAGAGCAAACAGCAAGGGAAATAAGCGTTATGAGTTAAAGGTATGCGACCAATGAAGGCCGGATTGAAATCACCCAGAGATTGACATTCCTAGGATATATACAACCACATTGTTGAATTCAGTGGCGACCAGCATGGGTCGCGATTCATCCAACAAAAACTCGAGGGTGCCAATAGTGACGAAAAAGAGCAGGTTTTCCGGGAGATACAGGGAGACTGTCTGCAGCTGATGACCGACGTTTTCGGCAACTATGTGGTCCAGAAACTTTTCGAGCACGGCAATCAGACACAGAAAAAGATCCTGGCCAACCAGATGAAAGGTCATGTTCTAGCTCTTTCGACGCAAATGTATGGATGTCGAGTTGTACAGAAGGTGTGTTTCCTATTTGATCTAGCTCATATGATGGGGTATTTTGTTCTAACGCAAGATAGGCTTTGGAGCACATCCTCACGGACCAGCAAGCATCATTGGTCAAAGAATTGGAAAACCATGTGATGCGATGCGTTCGCGATCAGAACGGAAACCACGTTATCCAGAAGGCCATTGAACGAGTACCGTCAGACCATGTCCAGTTCATCATCAATGCATTTACGGGACAGGTCGAAAAACTGGCCACTCACCCATATGGTTGCCGTGTCATTCAACGTATGCTCGAGCATTGTAAAGATGAGGATCGAGAGTCCATACTGGCCGAGTTGCATGCCTGCACGGCTAAGCTTATACCCGATCAATTTGGCAACTATGTCATCCAGCATGTGATCGAGAACGGTGAGGAAAAGGACCGGTGCCGAATGGTCTCGATCGTGGTTTCTCAAGTCGTTTGCTACTCAAAGCACAAATTCGCCAGCAATGTGGTCGAGAAGAGCATCGAATTTGGACAGGACACGCAGCGGCGGCAGATAATTGGTATCCTCACATCTCACAGTGAGTCTGGGGAGAGCCCTCTGCTCGGTTTGATTCGGGACCAGTTTGGAAACTATGTTATTCGTAAGAGATACTGTTCCGTTTTTCGATCTATATGGTGCTAATGTTTTGACAGAGAAAGTTCTAGCCCAACTCCAAGGGGCGGAAAGAGAGGCTCTACTGGAGGAGATCAAGCCCCTCCTCGGCCAGCTGAAGAAATTTAGTTACGGAAAACAGATCGCAGCTATCGAAAAATTAGTTGCGGAATCTACTCCGCCCTCGAACAGCCCTCTCCCTTCGCACACGGCATCATCTACGACGCCGCCAAATTCTCACAAATCTTCTCCACAACCGTCCAAGCGTTCTGTGAATGCCGTAGAGAACTGCCGAGCACCAGTTGTAGGCGCGGCACCACCGACGCCCCCTCCAACCGACGCACAGGGCCACGCTGATGGTGGTTCTAGCGAGTCCAAGAATGTGCCGAAGAGCACACCTTTGACCGCATCTGAATCGGCTGGCACCATTCCCAGCACTACTGTGGAAGTCACCGGTGCCAATTAAATTGACACGACTTGAATTTTATTGCTTCTATTGACATATTTTTACTTTATCTTTTATTCTACCCACTATCACTTGAGAACGTCCACATTGCTGGGACAACGAAAAACTATTCTTTAATTCGGGCGTATACATACAGGTCATTCGAGGGATATATGAGCTATCGATTCTCTGCTTTGCTGTCTTGATTGTATGGCATGACGGCGCAAAAACCAGGGTCACGGCGGGAGCTTAGTTTTCTCATTGCTTTCCCATTATTTCCTTTTCTCTCCTGCTGCCCTTACCCGCTATACTTCTTGAACTTTCTTACCCTTAATTTGTTCATGTCTTTGCTTGTGTTTGTTTTGTGGCAGGTGCGATGTGATGAAAATGAAGACACGTCTTTCTAAATGACGATGGCTGTACTCTTTTCTCTTGTCCAATTACGAGGTGTCGGCGTCATGATTGGTGGAATACTGGGATAGGTAACCACGCTCGATTGACCTCGAGGGTTGCAAATGGGGCCTTTGGACATATGGAGACTCTGAAAATAAGGAGAAACATGAAAATGCCTGGAGCATGCAGAGGCAATCTGTCGGTATACAGTCAATCCAATCAAAAGTGTTGACGAATTTGAGAGTATAAGCCAGAGTAGTTATGAATTGTATGGTTTAAACTAGAGTACTTTTGTAGCTTTTATCGCGCGCTAACTCTATCACCACGTGATTCTACCTTAGCTTTCGCCGCTTTCCAGAGAGCCGCCATGCTTCACTATACTCATCACTAATTAATCTTTCCTATTTTTAACAAATCCCATTTACGCCATCTACCTCCAACGCCCCGGCATAAATAAGATAAGAGTTATTAGGACATAAAAAAATCCATTCAAAAAGATGTCCTCAAACGTCGGACTCTCTACGCCCCGCGGAAGTGGCACATCAGGCTACGTCCAAAAGAACTGGGCATTCATGAAGCCCCGAAACGCAGGATACGGCGCCCCCTACCCACCCGTCAGCGGCAACGGCAGCGACGCCGGCCGCCCTTTCAAACAACGCCAACCAGACAAGCAAATCCTCGAACACGACCGACGCCGCGCCATCGAAGTCAAAGTAATGGAGGAACGGGACCGCCTTGAAGAAGAGAACGAGCGAATCGAAGAAGAAGGAAAGAAAGAAGAAGAAGGAGAAGAAGAAGAAGACCAGGATGAGAGAATTCTCACCGAGGAGGAGATTGATGAGCGGTGTGAGATCTTGAGAAGGCGGTTATTGAAGGATTTGGAGGAGGAAGAGGAGGAAGTTGGTGAGCGGAGGGGAAACCTGCGCGGGAGGGAGGGACCTCGTGAGAGACGCCAGTTGAAGTCTTATCAGGTGCATGAGCTTGCTGAGGCGAAGATTGAGGAGAGTGAGCGGTTGCGCAGGGCTTTGGGTATTCGGGAGGATAGGGAGACTGGGGAGATTTCGAGTCGGAGGGGGGATTTGGGGAGACAGAGGGGTTGATTTTCTTTCTTTCTTTCTTTCTTTCTTTCTTTTGGTTTTTGTTTTATTTTGTTTGGGTTGGGTTGGGTGAGAGGGTTATGTGGATTTTTGGCGTTGGGGTTTCGTTTTCTACGTACATTGTATAGTGTACTTCGTTTCTGAGATTGCGTCATTAAAGGTACATTACATGAGTAGTATGACCGAGTACATTCATAACTTTATGTCGTAGCAAGTAGATTTAATATACAATTATGCGACAAACTTTTCAATCACCCAACCTTCTTTCGGGTCCTTTTTCTGAACCACCTTTTTGGCTGGCAAAGGCCATCCTCCGCGCCCAGCCTCGCCTGCCAGCGACGGAATGACCCAGCAGGCCCGTCGGGGCGGGACTCCGTCGAGCGTATCCATTTTGCCAATCGGCTTGCCGTATTCGATCAAAGGCGTGCCGTGTGCAATGGCGGACAGCTGCAATCCGCTAGGGCAAACCAACGGGAACATCCTGACCTTTGGTACATCGACGGACACGACTGAGGGCGATGACTGCTGGAGATGAGAGTATATGATGTATTGTGGCATCTCTTTAGGCGAGAGGCTGGATAGAATGGACGACGGGTGTACATAGACCGCCTTCTCGTCGAGCTCTACCGCTGGCCCCTCGCGAGACTTGAACAGCGTAATATACGGGACGTCAATCGCTCTCTTCGGTGTACGGTGCATCTCGGGGGGATTCGGCGACAGATCGGCCCGAATTGCAACGTTGTCGATGAATCCTGCTGTAACGATCTGCTTCAGGGCCTTGATTTGTTTGTCTGACGGCTCCGGTAGGCGCGGCTGGTACGCTCCCACAATGCCTGGGTTGTTGGATCGTACTATATCCGTCAATTGGCTCCGTAGCTGTGTGGCCTCCTTGAATGCTTTAGCTCGCAGGAACATCTTTTCGCAGAACGACTCTCCATCGGAAGCATATCCATAAGCACAGATCGACGACAAATACTTCAGAGCATCTGATGTATCATCGTGTTTACTGAAAAGCCGCTGGGCTCGCATGAAGTCCTTGTGGCGCTGCTCCCGAGCCGTGTCTTCCAGGCGATCCGCGTTCGTATACACTCCGTTCTCAGCCTTGGGCGTTGGATCGACCTGGTTCTCTGGGACAAACAGGTCCCCAACTGCCAATGCCGACACTAGTGCAATGACATAAGGCATACAACCGTGTTGATGTCCGATATGCAGCATCTTGCCGAACCTTGGAGACAAAGGATACGTAGATAGGCGATTACCGATCTGCGTTATTTTGCCTTCAGAGGTAAGGGCGCCGAGGTTTTTAAGCAGCTTTTCGGCTTTCGCGAGGCCTTGACGACTCGGGGGTGTAGGGAATGGGAAATTAATCACGTTGTGCAGTCCCATGCTCTTCATCTGGAGCACAACACCTTCGATTGGTGTCCGCAGAATTTCCGGGTCAGTGTATTGAGCGAACTCGTTTTCATAGACCGCAGAAGAGTATAGTCGATAACAGTGACCGGGTCCGGTTCTGCCAGCTCGACCAGCTCTTTGATTGGCACTAGCCTTGCTGATCCAGTCGACCTGAAACTTTTGTACCCCCGTTTCCAGGTCATACTGCTTCTCCTTGGCTCGACCACAATCAAACACATACCGAATACCTGGAATTGTTAAACTTGTTTCGGCCACGTTAGTTGCCAAAACAATAAGTCGCGAGCCCTCTGGCGGGGGTTCGAAAACTTTCATCTGTTCCTTCGTAGGAAGCTGGGAGTATAACGGCAATACATGCACTCGGGTAGATGAGCCCATCGCTTCTTCGCCTAAATCAAAGCCTTCATCATCCTCATCTTCATTATCGAGGCCAGTAATCTCAAGATCACTGTCTTCGTCTTCATTACCAATGTTAGTCAAGTCAGAATTTCCAATGTCCAGATCTTCTGCTTCTAGAGGCGCGTCGTTTGCAGAGATCTGCACCTTGGCTTCAGTGGCATCTCCTCGCTGCGTGGGTTTGAAGGCCTGCTTCAAGCGCTTGGAGAGTTGTCGAATTTCATTTTGACCAGTCAAGAACACAAGCATAGCTCCAGATGGCAGCTTCCGGTGACCTCTTGAGACTTTGCGGAATGCCTCTTCGATGTAATCGCGATGCGTCCGTCTAGCAAAGTGTACCGTAACGGGATACTGCCGACCTTCTGCTTGGACCAAAGGTGGAGGGCCCTGGCGGAAGAGATTGGGATTTTGCGTAAAGTCGGAGATACGCAGAGTAGCAGACATAACCACGAGTTTCAAAGGCTTGACAGACGGATCTTCGTCGCCCATAGCCTTTCTCAAATCAACAATACGGCTCACCATGCCGATAAGAATATCCGTGTTAACACTCCGTTCGTGGGCCTCATCGATGACGATGATAGAGTACTTGCTCAGCGAAAAGTCTTCCGCAATTTCCCGAATCAAAATACCATCAGTCATGAACTTGATCGCGGTCTTCTTCGAAACGGTGCTTTCGAACCGAATCTGATACGAGACCTGGTCCGCGAATTGCCCCAATTCATAGCCTACACGTTTCGCCATACTGACAGCAGCAACTCGACGGGGCTGAGTCACAGCAATCATGCCTGGATTGGGGCTATCAGGATTGCCATAGCCGGCTTCGAACAAGAATTGGGGTAATTGAGTAGTTTTTCCACTACCAGTAGCACCCCAGATGACAACGGAGGAGTTATTATGGATTGCTTCCATGATTTTCTGTTCTTCCCCAACGACTGGCAACCCTAATCGCGCATTTTGTATGTCCTCTTCTCGGTCGACCTGAACGTGGAATGCCTTTCTGTAAGGGTTACCCTGAGGCACCTGAAGCTCTGCAGGAAGGGGCTCCTCTTCAGCGACAGTGTTTCGGACGGCTCTCTCTTTAATCTTGTCCAAAGGCACATCTTCTGTTACGACTGGTCCAGTGGTAGGCTTGAAACCAACTGTATCATTGATTTGCTGTCGGGCCCAAGCTTTGAAAGCTGACTGGCGAGGTTTGCTGGCCACATCGTCGTCCTCTTCGTCCTCTTCCTCTTCGTCCTCTTCCTCTTCCTCATCTTCGTCATCCTCGCTGTCCTCTTCATCATCATCATCTTCTTCTTCATCGTCCTCTTCACTATCTTCATTTTCCGAGTCATCCTCTGAAGAGTCGTCATCTTTGTCTCCATCCGATTCGTCCTTTGCATCGCGCATTGTGTCCTGGTCATCGGAGTCGCTCTCATCATCCTGGTCTCCCCCGTCCGAGTCGAAACCTTCCCAGGGTAGGTCCTGTAGCTTAACAGACTTGGCCTTAATTTTCGGTGCCCGCTTCCGCTTCTTCAGGACCGGAAACCCGTCGGCTCCAAGCTCAAGAGGACGCTTTAAGCCGCTACCAACCACGGCATTCGCTGCCGGCTTCTCATCAGGGACCTCTGTTTTGGTAACGGTTGTGGTAAACTTCGCCGGTGGAAGGGAATCGTCTGACTCGTCTCCCGACAACTCCGCATCAGGAACTCGGTCATTCCTTGTGTGAGCATCTAGAGATACATCAATTATACCGTTGTCGTCTAATCTTTTGCGCTTTCCGATTTCTCTGGAACTTTCAAACTTCGAGGTGTCCACAGTAGTCTTCTCAAGCTTTTTCAATAACTCGACATTTTCTTCCTTCTTGAGTTTATTTTCCTGCGCAAATCGTAAGAATGGGCGCGTCTTCCCGGACTTGAATTATAGTCAAAGTTCCACGTACGATATATTTGTCCAAGCGCTTCTGTTTCTTCGATGAGATTTTTGTATGCTGCGATCTCAATTCTTCTCTGAGCTTTTGTCTCTTGGCTTCCTTTGCTTCCTTGGAGACGGGCGCAATCTCAGCGGCATTGCTATCGACCGAGGCGTGTGTCGCCTCTTTCTGCCGATGCTTCTGTTTCCTCTGGCGAGGAACAAATTTGGGCATGATTCAGATCAAGAAGCAACCGTAATCTATACCCAAAAATAAAGGAGCAAAATTAGAGGGACAGAGTCAAGGATAGTTCAGTCAAAGACAATTCGATACAAGAAAAAATTAAGGCGGCGGAGATATTCTGCCGGACAGCGGTGGAGGCATCCACTCACCGCCTGGGAGGGGGAAACAATGGAACTTGATCACCGCTTTCATTTGATGTTTAGTACATACTTATATCAATATCCATCCTTCACATTTCTTGCGTGATACGGGGAATAAAAAAATAAAATAATTAAAATCAAAGGATACAGACCAAATACTTCACAATGAATGATGTTTTCAATCTCAATGAACTTCAACAACCATTGAATCTTTCTTTTCCTGCCCCCACCAAGCAAGTGTCCGGACTTGTCAAGGATGTTCAGACGGATGTCATAAGTGTGGAGTTCAGTGACAAGATCCTGGTGACGATCTCACAGAAAGGCCGGCTTGGCCACTGGGTGTGTAGTCTAGGAAAGGCTCGTAGATTCCTTTACTAACCTTTGACAGTTACATGTACCCCTGGAGAACAGAAATCCTGGGACGGAAGGTGCCCATACGATTTCCAGTTCTGATGACAGTCTTCTCCCGATTAGCAGCCTGACTGCCACTTCCTTGCTTGGGGGCCGAGCTCCTGGACATGAGACAGTGGGTCAGTTGTATGCTCGTCAGATAGCTAGTGCTATTGTGACAAAATCCCCAAATGAAAAACGTCTCCTCGTTGTTGGACTGGGACTGGAGACTGCCGAGGCCGACCGGGATGTTTTCTTTGCCATAATAGACCTTGTGCTCCAGTGTCTATGAAAGGCTTGCGTGAAAGGAAGAAAGGGAAGACAGCGGAGCGGGGAACAGATGGAAGAAGAATAGAGCCACTTACATAACCAAATCGAGACCATCCGTCCTTGGGATTTCTTCTTCGCTCGCTCAATCCTTAAGGCGGGAATCCTCAGAGAGTGGATAAATTGGCATAAATGCCCTTTCTCTTCCTCAGTGAACCCGCGGAGTTTCACCTTTCCGAGGAACTGAAAGGCGCCGCTAAACACAGCATTGACCAATTTTCTCTCGTTGAATCCGCATACTTTCCAGTTTTTGGTTACAACAATGGTCAATGAATATACACGCAGGGGCATTGCCTCCCGCAAAGCTTTGATGAACTCCAAGAACCCCCAGCACCGTTGTTTAGCTAGCCGGCGGTCCTCTGCTCCAAGCAAGCACACAATAGATCCTAAGGATCTATCCCAGTCGTATTCATATTGAACACCACCATAATCATTATCCAACCCAGGGCATCCAGGATGCATAGTCCATGGGTGATTGCCGCAGCACTTCTGTGGTTCTGGATGACGCCTCAGAAGGTCTGCAGTGTAGGCACTGTATGACCTGATGAAGAGTCTGCGGTAGCTTAGCGAGTGATACAATGCAAGCGAGGCTTCATGGTATATCAGATGGGATGTTCTGAGGATGGCTAGATTTGGGATTCTAGTCCCGTTCGGCCTTCCAATTTCAAGTGTACTTCCGTCCTGCGCAAACAGAGCAGCATATATCATGAACCGTACCTTGGAAGGAAGACGGTACAGGTAACAATGTGGATTAAGATAGCTGGTGACTAGGTCATGTCTCAATAACCTCTCCGCTTCATGGATAATAGTGCGCAAATAGGTTGGCTGCGGTTGATGAGCTAGGAGTTCCGGATAAAGATTGATTGGTGTGTCCCTCAATCTAAAGAAATGAACAGTGATTCTGGCGATTATTCGCTTTATTAAAGGCTAATTCAGCGAGATAAGCAGAGGAGAACCTACGGCAGGTTGGTCGGGCAGAGACGATCAAAAACTTGGTTGTTACCTATGTCTCGTCCATTCTTTGATGGCTCTAGGTACTCACGCCGGAGAGCCATGTTTTGGGTACGAGAAGCACGGGGTTGCGAGGGGCTTTAGATTCCTCTAGAAGGATGGAAATGATGGGTTAGTGAGTTGCATCATCTTGAGAAAACAAGTTTGTACGTGAGAAGGATACCCTTTTGCTAAGAATAACTGTTGATTTTCTGAGTAAATATAGCCCTTGCTTGCCAGAGACTTGAAAGAACTAGAACCGTCGTATTTGTAGTAGAGGGAAGAAGCCATTTTATCTAATGTATATACCAGTTTGGTCTGTCTAGATAATGGGTCTTTAGGAAAAATTAGCAAAGCATTCATTCACGGTTTCAAGTTCTTTGATGTTGAGTATAATTGGTTCATGGAAGATAGACTATACACAATGACGGGGATTGTTCAGTTTGCTTGATTCCATTGATTCACACAATCAACACACGCGGTGTTGAACTTGTAAACACAGTAGAACATAACACAAACACGTTTCCCTTTCATATTTATTATTATAGTTATTATTATCATTTATTCATCTTTAGGGTTCATGACATTAAACCAATGTTCTGTCACGTGCTGTCAGGTGAGGCGGACTCTCATTGGCTTCTTTCCTTTTGTTTCCTTTTCTCTTCTTTCTTTCCCTTTCATTCCCATCAACTCTCATCTCTAAATCATTTTATCTCTAATCTTAACAATCAATCCCTTCTATTTCCCCGCCCTTTGCCAAACCCAAGTCATATTTACTCTGATTGTCACCACCATCTTAGTCCAGAACCATCTAATAGTAGTACTATTTTAAGACTATTTGCCGGAGTATAAACACAACTTCCCGATCAACCTCTTATAACACAACTTCTAGAAGATGGTTTCTCATTAGCGACTTTACCATTGGCATAAAAATTTAATCTCACTCACAAAGTTCATCCCTTTTCTTTTCTTTTCTTTTCTTTTCTTTTCTTTTTTTTTTTAAAAAAAACATACAGACACACACTACAACGTCAACATGAGTTCTGACGATCTAAATGATCCTGAATTGAGAGCAGCGATTGCTGCATCCTTACAGGAGACAAACAACGATGGAGGGTCTGGCCACAACGGGTACCAGCATGAAGTCGTCGACCTGACCGCTGACTCGGATAATGAAGTGACGGCCATCTTTCCCAAGTCCAACTCGGTTATCGGTTCCGAGACCGATGGAGACGAAACTGACCCGAATCTGGAGGACGAAGACGAGGATCTCAAAAAGGCCATTGAGTTATCCATGCAGAGTGCCGTACAAGGCGAAAGTGGATCAATAAGCCACCATTCGTCGCCTGCAAAGGCGAAAGATTTACCGACCCAAGTGAATGATGAAAGCAAGTTAATAGCGAACCCCCTCTTATCAAGTGGAGAAAGCTCAGCGAATGGCCAAGATCCACCAAAAGCGCCGGGAATTCTAGGTTTGGATCGAAAGCAGATGGAGCAAGAGCGTCTTGCTCGGCTCAAGAAGAGAAAAGCCGAGGAACCTTCGTTGAGTGATCAGCCAGAGACAAAGCTTTCGAGACACGAGGTGGCTTCAGTGCCTCAGGTGAAACATGAGGCCAGCAGTCCCGTTTCGATGACTTCGATACATAAAAAGTCTGCCTCATTGGCAACACCGACACAACAGGTTCAACAAACTCCTAGCCCCTCACCTACCCCGTCAGTCCAATTTCCGGAAGGAGTTGTCAAAAAGACCTGGGCCTTTGGTTGCCAGCGCCAGGGTGACGACATAAAGATCGAAGAAACTTTGCAGAAGTCGGACTTACATCTTGCTGTCTTAAGTTCTTTCATGTGGGATATGGAATGGCTTTTCTCTAAGCTGGACACGACAAAGACTCGGTTCATCCTGGTCATGCAAGCAAAAGATGAACCAACAGTAAGTTTTGACTGATGTTACTCCAGAACCTGCTGTCGGCTCGGATTATTCTCCATACATTGCGGCCTTCTATTCTAATTCAGGATTCCCATTCCGTTAGTAAGATATTGATCATGTTTCGTGATATAGAAGCGTCAATATGAGTGCGAAACAGCCGATATGAGAAATCTGAGATTATGCTTTCCACCAATGGATGGGCAGGTGAATTGTATGCATTCAAAGCTAATGCTACTTTTCCATTCCACTTACCTCCGAATCGTGGTTCCAACTGCAAATCTCACGCCATATGACTGGGGCGAGATAGGTGGGACCATGGAAAATGTGATACATATCTCCTTCCATCTATGAACAAGCTAGTTGACTTATTCATAGAGCGTCTTCATTATTGATCTTCCTAAGAAAGCCGACCCAGCCTCCGAGATTACAAAGACAGCCTTTTATAACGAGTTGACATACTTTCTGCGAGCTACTACTCTACACGCCAATGTCATCTCGAAACTCGATAATTACGACTTTAGCAAGACTGGAAATATTGCTTTTGTTCACACTATGTAAGTATTCTACTTCTGCTATGAGGTTATGGCTACATCTGATTTTCTTCCTAAGTGGAGGCTCGCATATAGGAGATTCATGGCGGCGAACGGGGTACTGTGGCTTGGGCCGCTCAGTGGAATCCCTTGGCTTACGAGTGTCTAAACCGATCAACATTGACTTTATTGTAAGCTGAAATGCTATATTCGACTACCAAGATGCTTACTATCAAAACCAGACATCATCTGTTGGCTCGTTGACAGGCGAATTCTTGAGATCCATTTATCTTGCGTCCCAAGGTGATTGGAAACTTTGTCAGTTATACTGCAGCCCGAGTGAAATAGCTAATGTTGAGTCCAGGTGACGACGGCATGACCGAATATGTTCTCCGGACTGCGAAATCCTTCCCCGCCCAGATCCGTAACGATCCTACAAGGCTTGTTGAAAAGACAACAGCAGAAGAGTGGAAGAACAGATTTAGGGTCTACTTCCCCTCAGAAGCAACCGTCAGAGACTCAAAAGGCGGCCCACAATGTGCAGGCACCATCTGCTTCCAGCAAAAGTGGTATATGAGCCCCAAGTTTCCGCGCCAGGTCCTGCGTGATTGCAAGAGTCAAAGGCCAGGGGTCCTAATGCATAACAAAGTAAGTCACGTAGCGATAGAATTGAAGGCAGATAGGAAACTAACGGCGTGGATCTTTAGATACTGTACATGAGGCCGGATGAACCAATTGCTCTATCACATGACACCAAATGTCAGGCTTGGGCCTATATTGGAAGTGCGAACCTCTCAGAAAGTGCATGGTAAATAACTGCTCCTTCTATCAATTTCGTTCTCCATGCTAAATATCCACAAACAGGGGCCGACTTGTACAAGATCGATCAACAAAGGAACCTAAACTCAACTGTCGGAACTGGGAGTGTGGTGTCCTTGTGCCCGTAATCAGTAAAGGAGAAATGTTTGCAGGGAGAAATAATTCAGATCCAGAACTTGCAGATATGCTAGATGTCTTCAAAGGCACTGTTCCCGTGCCCATGCGTCTTCCTGCACAGGAATACGGGCCGAATCGCAAGCCTTGGTACTTCACAGCTTAGAAATGGTATTTGTCGAAATACTGATGAGGCAAATAAATAATAAATTAATCAACCAATCCTAACTGTAGATTGTTGAACTATCTATGAAATTATATCTGATATGTACTAATTGACGCTTTGATCAAACGCTCTATGAAACCATATGCTTTTTTTCTATATGCCACCTCCTGATATCATTTCACTGCCGTATATCATGGTTGTATCATTTTCTCCTCTTCTTTTCTTTTTCCTCTATCTTTCTGCTTCCCACATATTCGTCACACTTCTTCCACTTGTCATGACAACACAACCTCACAGCGAATTCAATATTATATTTCGAAGAAATTAATTCTGAGCCTTATCAGACTTCTTGAAAGGCTTCTTGATCAGATCAACGACTAGACCAATAGCGCCGAAGAGGTATCCGGTTCCGAATGACCAGCCCTTGACGCGGACCGTATAGACGAAGAAGTAAACCAAGAACCAGTTGATGATGACAAAGGCCAAGAAGATGCCGAAGCAGCGCCACTTATCGCCATCATGGACGTTAAGGGTGTGCATGTATTCCGTGCCGTTAGCGAAAGGACAGTATTGGCAGTCTTCAGTGGCGTCAGGGTTGATCAAGTAGCCCACGCCGGCGATTTTGGAAACGAAGTTTCCTGCGTACTGCTGGCATGTGGAGCCTGGTGGGGGGTTGAAATGCGTGGCTTCCTTGGAGGCGCAGTTGATTTGGACGGAGGGGAACACGCTGGAGATTACACCACGGAGCCACCAGGTGACTGGGTTGACGTAGTACATCCAGTATTTCCAGAAGACGGGGTAGTCAGAGTAGGGACGGACGATACCGTTGAACAGATTGACCATGACGAAGAAGAAGGGGAGGACGTTGGAAATCACAGTGAAGGACGGCGCGAAGGCGCAGATCCATTGTCCCCAGCTAGCCTGGAAGAGGTAGAACAATATGGACATGAGGAAGACGTATCCCGCGGTACTTGAGTCAGTGGGGAATCCAACCGGGTAGTACCATAGGAGCCAGTAGATTAGGCCGGACACGATGGCCATTGGGATCTCACACACCACATTGGCAGTGCAGAACGCGACCCATCCGTAGATACGACTGGGGTATTCACGGGCTTCCCAAAGGGCACGGTTGATGTAGAACTTGGGGACGACACTGTTCAGGACAATGGGAGGAATCAGAATGATCAAGAAGATCGAGAACATGCGGTTTTGCATGCTACCGATGGAGTCGTCGAGCATCCAGAAAGTCTGTGTTGGTCAGTAATTGATCGAAAATTTTCGCACATCGGGTGTCACTTACAAATCCGTTGAAAATACCAATAATGACGCTCACAAACAGCTTTCCGTAGTAGTACGATGGATCTCTCCAGTACTGGCGGAAGAGACGTTCAGTGAGCAGGACAACCTGCGTCCACGTGGGAGCAGCAAACTCATATTCAACGCCTTCCTCAGCAAGCGGAATCTTGCTGCGCTCTTCCCTGATCTTCTGGATTTCGTCCAAGATGCGGCGGTTCTGTTCAGAATTGCGCCATTCCTCGTTCCAATCGATGGATTTACCGTCCTTCTTCCCTGCCTTTGCGGCCGTTTCAAGGATGAATTCTGCAACGTTCTTCGAGGGCGGACAGACAACACCGCGGTCAGCAAAGTATTTGATCACATCACGACCTTCATGGCCAACAGGCCCGAAATAGAAGGTGTTTCCACCAGGGTTCAAAGCTAGGATCATGTCGAACTGCTGAATCAGCATGGACGACGGCTGATGGATAGTGCACACGATGGCCTGTCCAGCCTGGGAAAGCTTCTTCAAGAACCTCACGATGGAGAAAGCCGCTTGACTGTCAAGTCCACTGGTGGGCTCATCGAGGAACAGAAGAAGGCTTGGTTTGGCAGCCAACTCGACACCGATCGTAACTCTCTTCTTCTGCTCCACGTTAAGCGAGTTAATAACAGCATCCTGAATGTCCTCTAACTCGAGAAGATCGATGATCTGATCCACATAGTCAAGCTTCTCTTGCTCCGGAGTGGATCTATCTTGTCTGAGCAGGGCGCTGAAAGTCAAAGCCTCGCGGATTGTGCTAGTGCCGTCGTGTATATCCATCTGTTCACAGAATCCGGTACCTCTTTGGAAATCAGCTCCAAGAGGGTGTCCATCGACCAGCATATCACCGGTGACCACGCCCATCTTCTGACGCTGGGCCAGAGTGTTGAGCAGTGTAGTCTTTCCTGCACCAGAAGCACCCATCAAAGCAATCATAAGTCCCGGCTTCGCGTAACCGTTGACACCATTCAAGAGTTTCCGTGTGCCGTTTCCATAAGGGACTGTATACTCAACATTGGACCAGGTAAATATACGGTCGCTGGAAGAGATACGGTTCATAGCCTCGCTGTTAGTAGTAGATTTCGCTTCTCCACGAGATAATGCTGCATTATCGCCAGTGCTCTGAACCTTTTCTTCGTCATTACCTCCGCCAGTTTGGGTCTTGAGCTTTTTCGCACGCTTGGATTTCTTGAATACCAAAGCGCCGCCGCCACCTCCAACGAACGAAAGAACTTCAGCCGCGATGACAGTCACCAAGAGATACAAGACGGTGAACGCAATGACAACACCAAAGTTGCGCCACAGATGGCTCCGGGTGCTATGATGTATTAGCGAACGAACGGCTACAAAACAAGGAACACATGTACTCACAATTGAAAAGTTTCTGCGAGATAACGACTTCCCGCAACCTCTGCTTGACCCAGCTGGGACCCGGTAAGAGCACATCCCTGATACTTTGGATCAATGCCCGGGCCTTGAGGCACGAGCTGCGAAGGAGCACAATCCATGACACGGTTGGCGAATTCATTTGTAAGGACGGCCTCGTAGCTGTACGAGAGCGGATTCACATAGTATAACCAGCCGAACCAAATGGAGCCATCGATGAGACCTTGTTTAGGAATGACGTAACCAACGAACAGAATCAACACGTTGAGTGCAATACCACTAAATCGGACAGCATCGTCGATAGTCGGAGAGAGCGCCGCGAACATACGATACATGGAGGTAATGCAGAACGTAGTGGTATACACGAAGAGGAAGTAGATGAAAAACTTGGAGGCATCGATGTCGAGCTGCGTCATAAAATAGACAATAATGGTGAAAGGAACAACCATACAGAAGATGGCTGGAAAATCAACCACAACTCGGGCGATGGCCACGGCAGAAGGACGATAGAAGGCATAGTCTTTGTGACGCGCCACAATACCACGTCCACTAACCGCTGGCATCAGTTCTGTCAGCTGAAGCCAACCCAGGAAGAGAATCGAGAAGAACAGAGCTCCACCTCGAGAGAAGGCTCCACTGGTATCCATCGATTCACCGTAAAACAAAGAAGAGACAATAAGACCATTCGAAACAATGATAAAATACTTGGTGTAGAGAGACGTCTTGTCACCCCACAGAAGCCAGAATTCTCGCTGTACACAAGCCACTACTTGCCTGACAATCGAGACCGTATAAGGAGATTTGTTCGAGACCGTCTTACTCTTGGACTGAGCCACAGTCTTCTGAAAACGGCGAGTATCTTCCTGGTTCGTGTCCTGAAGCATTTTCTCATAACCATCAACCTCATGCAAGATCCGCTTGTAAGAGTCGCTCTGTTTGAAAATGGCCTCGAGCTCCTCTGCAGTTTTCGGAGTCGATGCTTCACGACCGGGCTGGAATTGACGAGCATTCGGGTCACAAAGAGATGTGAGGAAGTCAGCAGTTGTAGACTGGTCGGGGCAATAGAACCCGAGATTGACGAAGTACTGCCTGGCTTCGTCGGCAGGGCCTTGATAGAGCATACGCCCCCCATCAATCACCAGAACTTTGTCCATGAGCTCGTAGATACTCTCACCAGCTTGATAAAGAGTAACCAATGTGGTCCGTTTGCTGACGTCCGTCATGATTCGCAGCGACTTGGCGTAGTCAAGGGCAGTGCTGGCGTCCAATCCTCTAGTGGAGTTATCCCAGCAGACAACGGATGACTTGGTGGCAAGAGTCTCGGCAATACTGACACGCTTCCTCTCTCCACCGGAAACACCACGGACATATTCGTTGCCAACCAGCGTGTTCTTCGTATGCGTGATACCGAACATCTTCAGCAGCGCGTCGATGATGACCGGAATACTTTCTTTATCATGCTTCTTGGTCTTGTTGATGAGAGAAAATTTCAGTGTCTGCCAGACAGTAAGGTTCGGAAAATGCTGGTCATCTTCCTGGTTATAGTTCACCTCGCCGCGGAAATGTTTGTGCTGTTCCTCCGCAGAGAGGCCACCGTAGCTGATTTCACCCTCAACGGCTGCGAATGCGTCGCGGTCATTGGCGATGGTCTTCAGGAAGGTGGAGCAGCCAGCGCCAGGCCGGCCGAGCACCAGCATCATTTCACCTTCACGAATGGCTCCACTAAAGTCGTGGAGCAAATCTCGCACCGGGGGACGCTTTCCCACGTGGAACGACGGGATGAACCGGGTCACGAGCTTGTATAGGTCGGGCCCAAAAGTGCCGACAATAGCATCAGGGAGAGTCCGAACGAAAGAGGCTCCGGTCTCTACACCCTTTACTGTCACATTCTTAAAGGAAACGCCTACTTTTTTCGCAGGCTCCCCTGCCGTTGTCCGGCGTTCCAAATGACCACCCATCAAGAATTCACTGAGATCGAATCCACCTTGATATTCATCTGCAGTCGAATCCTGCGCTTCGAATGCTTTCTCCTCATCTTGTGCATGGCCTCGACCGGATGCCAGTTGGCGCAACCGGGAGCCTTCCTTGGCCGAACGGGTCCGGTGCAGACTGAGTTTAGTCACTTCCTTCTTCATTTCTTCGAATTCCTCCATTGCACCCCGACGAGACACATGGTCTCCCTGGTCGCGCTCACCCCATCGGTTATCGGATGAGGCATCGGTTTCGCTCGTCGAAGTCGAATTCAAAGTGTTCTCGGAGGCCACCGCATGAGTGTAGGGGCTCGGAGCGGCATTGGGCGCTGCCTCCGACTGACGATGATCGTCAGCCATGTTGGAGTCGGCCTCGTCTAGTTTGGGGTGTGTATGCGCCGTAGTATGTGTCGAGCTGTCAGGGTTGGCACGAAAATAATATTGCGCGATTGAGTATTAGATGTAAGATTAGACTGTAGATTCACAATCTGCCGACGCGATTATATAAGAGATAAATAAGATGCACTGATAGGGTATCTGCAGTTAAATAGTATAGTGAGCAAAGTATGTGTATGTGAATATATACAGCCGATAAAAAGAAAAGAAAGACTAGATTCAATGAAAAGATTGATATTAACGAGAAAGACTTCCTCTATGCGCGAGAAGAGGGGAGAGGGTCTAGATATAGTACCAGACGGCACTGCAGCGCGAAGAAAGGAGGTTGAAAGAGAAATGCTGAGGCCGGCATGATTGCATCATTATAAACGGTCTTTGCCTTACTAACTCCGAACCCTAAGGACGGAAAAAAATCTTTGGATTTGTCAGATCTGGCAGCAGGCAGAGTTTCAGTGGATCCTCATCTGTAGGGTCCAATATCAAGAATAGGAGGGAAGACGGAGGGGACGGATTAAACCGATCAATCATGTTGAAGAATGAGAAAATAACATCCGTTAGAAAGAGCCGAATTTAGTGGAGCGCCAGCCAGAAGAATGGAAAAAGAGAAAAAAATGGAACTAAGAGAAGCTCGCCTGAAGGAGCTCAAGTGGATCCCGGAACCATGAGCGACATCGACTCAACATGAGTCAAGCGGAATATAGATTCCTTCGAACACGAGGATTTGCTAACATCCGATTCGCTTTGATTATGGTCCAGACTTGCAGTAGACTATGGTTGTCCAGGATAGAAGGGCAGTTGGTGCAATTTACTTTTTTAAAAAGATCAGAATGAGAAGAGTAGAGAAGGAAGAAGGGATTGAGACTGAAAAGGAAAAGTCGATTGAATGATGACCTGAGCTTCCTAATTGAGTCTAGACCAGGCGGAGATAAGCAACCGGCGTTAGACTAAAAAAACTCCACTTTTGCTGACTCTTTGCATTTGGGGTTTGGGATGACCTCGTGCCGGGAAACGAGACCCATTCAATTCTGGATCATTAATGTTCCCATCTCTCTGATTGGTTCAACGATATTTTGCAGAGAATTCTATTCCACAAAACACAGGCATCCTTGCAGTGACATCTTTGGCGGGCAACTAACAGAGTATAGTTCAGGTTTCAACATATATTTTCCATGTCCCGGTACCTGACTACAGAATTTCATCGTTTGCATTTAGTCATCATCTTAATTTATCATTATTATTATTATTATTATCTTTATTATTTTTTTTTTTTTGCGCTAAAGATCAATCAAACATTCAAGATTCAACTAAAATTTTATTCTCTTGGGTTCTATGGAGCCACCGGAGATGAGGCTTTTTGTTAGTTATTTGTATCTCTTGCTTACTGTATACCGAGCCTCAAAATTATTAAAAAATGAAAAAAAAAAAAATTTTTCTTTAAGAAAAGACTGTATAGTAACAACTCTTTCGCTTGTTCTTCGGGTAATTGAGTGTGGTTCTTGAATCTCCGAACTCCGAGGAACTTTTTTCTTTTCTCGTTTCAAGTTGTTCCTTGGAACCACAACAAAAAAAAAAAAAAAAAAAAAAAGAGGAAAAGCACCGAAACGAATCAGTCCAGGTCATTCCTTGACCACGCACAGACATTCAACGAGTCATTTGGACTGAATATGCCAGTTGGTCTTTTTTCAAACCAACTCAGACCGCTCTTAGTTAAATTGTTACTACTCCGTACTCCATATAGTTGATCACTAAGAATTAGTACATAACCAACCTATCTCTACTTCTCCAAGCCACCGAAATGATAGATCATCGATAGCGCCTGCTTATTAGTTCTTGGCATCCCTCCATCACGGATCATAGCGTCCAATAACTGACATTCCGAGGATCTTAAGGCCTCGTGCTTGATTGGATTTCTCAGCAATTATAATCTATGTCTTATCGCAGGTTTATTATAAACCGATCTCTTTCCGACAGATAGAACATTATCGAATCGCTCTTTGTTTTATTTACATCGTATCTATGGTTTTCGCTTATCAATCAGGTTCTAAGAAAGAACCGGGTCCCCATTCCCATTCTATTAAATTCTGAACATTTTGATTTCACCTGCACTGAAGGATCCACTGGGTCTGCAGCATCCCTGATACCTGCTCAATAGTATCCACTATTGAGAACTCGACCCAATATGCCTACGCGTCTGCGCTCGGCTTGGGCCGCTATTCTCATGCAGCAAGGTATGGCTAGACGAGGCCTTCCATGATATACATATACTCCGTATACTCCGTGTTATTTTTTTTTTGTCTTTCACGAGCAACACCTATTTATATTATATCCGGCTTCACCGTCGCTATGACTCAAATCGACATAATCTTACGTGGCTCAGACCGCGGTCACATGCAAGGACTCGGATTTAACCGTCATTATTTCCGATGCCCTAAGCGTAATGAAAAGAGAGGTAAGATCATTGATCGCCGTCCTTACAGGCAAACACGTTCGATGGTGCCCTTGATGATGCACAATGCACCTCTTCACATATCACACCGCATGTCTTTCGGTTCCTCGGCACTCTATTTGTACATCCGCCTCACTCGTCCTATCCAAACATACTGGTTCTCTCAAGCTGCTCTGGGGTTTCCGCCCGAGACCAGATTCTCCACGTAAACTTCGCAGCGACCTAGCTAATTGGCTGTGTCGGATGCGCCATTTCAATCCTTGAACAATAATTGGTTTCAAACAGACTAATGCAACTCTATCACTGAACTCATCAGCTTGCATTAGAACTTTAGGTCGATCATGAATCCTAATTCGAGCTATGAAGTGGAATGCGGGTTGTCGAAGGAATCACGTCCAAAGTTTACCTCTAGAATCAAGAGCCTCAGTCGAGACGAAGCCTGTATTTCACACCTACCACGGATTACCTATCGTATAAGAACACATTGATGCCTAACGGCCGCAACATGTATGTACCGCGCAGCCCCACGAGCTAATCAACAGGTTTGAGGATGGTCCACTCTGAATATGACATCGCAGATCGGCACCCAACTGGCTCCAAGTTTCTGATATATCAGCTGTACACCGATTCAGGCGGACCATCACCTGTGATGCTAGGCTGGAAATATGATGAAACATGCGAAAGAGCACACGTCGACCGCTCTGCGGCATGCAAGGAAAGTAACCCTCTAACTTAAGTCTGACAGCACTGTACATGTACACCGCACCAGCTTCCAATAATGATAGGGAACCTGTCAATCTTCGGTTCCCAGTTGGATTGCTCTCCCAAGACATCCTTGTCGCTTCCAAGTACTCTCTTGACCCAGTGACCCGGGTACAAGTTTCCACAGAATAGCCCACGGTATCTACCAAGCCACGTCCAGGAAGACCTCAATTTGTTCAACACCACCAATTCTGGTACAATGTCCAACACATCCTTCATAAAGTGCACCGCACACCGTATCCTGTTGTGGCTGGTACTTTATCACGGAACCACATAACCCAAAATATCTTCGTAGAACCAATCGCAGACGTCTGGTTTCACCCAAACCGGCTTAGTCAACGATATACGTATCTACAGAACATATATAATACCTTGCAATCCAGGCATCGAATAGTGAACACGTGCATAAGTTGCATATATTAAAACGAAAGCCAACCTTCCACTGTCAAAGATGCTTGACAACAATCGAAGACTTAAGAAAAAATAGTATAGGAAGGCCGGTCTATAGTTAGTGTAGATCATTCTATTAGTCTCACTCTTTCAGTCGAAATTAGGACTTGCTCTATCCTTTATATATACAAATAGCCTAACTTCGAACCGTCTTATTCTCTGGACCAATATCCTCAGACTGTCCTCAATATGCAGCGAGCACTTATAGTTTCACTCTTGCCGCTTTCAGAAAACCTTTCTGATTTATTGTCATTTTAACCCGATTACCCAGCTCGATCCGTCTCTAGGTAGTAGGCATGTTGAAGGTATCTATCCGGCCGTTGATACTTTAGGGCTTCTTAGAGGTCAACTCGGGCTTACCTTGGACTCGTTTTGACAGATCATTTTTCCAATGGTTCAACACTGGAATAGTCCAAATTAAAATATATATTGAAGGTCAGGTGTGAATACTGACCAGCTGGCCTTTAGTCGAGTTGATAAAGCTGTAGTCTCCAGATTATATACATGTCACACTGTATACATAGATGTGTGTGCGTGTTCTTCATTGATCTGGATCCAATTAATGCGAAAGAAGTGGCCGGCTGTCTCGGGGTGCATGAACACTGGAACTTTTGGTGAAATATATTATGCTCTACTGGGTGGTGTACTAATATGCAAGGACACGTAGAATGATTAGTTGGAATGTTGTTTAAGAGACTGTATACGTGCAATCACAGAATGGGAATGAATGTCCGTGTTTGTTGACTGGGGATGTATTGAAATGATAAGGTTGAACAATATAGGATTGTGGCTCTTTGTATGCATTCAAAAAAGATAGATAGGGTTAGTGTATATACCCTATGACAAGACAACTGTGAGACAACTACTCTTAAGAAACAGTAGTTATAAGGGTCGAGGTATCTGTAAGATAGCTTTTGCATTGAATACTTGAGCATTCGCCTAGAACCCACGATACTGGGACATGATGCTCGCGGTGATCAATTACCGCACTTGCTCATGCTGGAAACAAAACGTTTGATTCGTTATCATGGTAATTATTCATACAGTCATTCAATTAATCCCACTGACTTGCAAATAGCCATTATGTATCATGTTACTTCTCCTGGACCGGTCTATATCGTTTAGCCAAACGGTAATAATGACTAGCGTCCGGTTATCCTGGTGAAGAGACTCGATGGAATGGGTGACCCCGGGACTTGGATAGAGGCATCGATGTAGCCTTGTTGGAAAGCCAGCGAAGTAAATCGGCATAGAGGTGGATTGTCCAGGTAGTCCGGTGTGATATCCGCAATTTGAATCAAACCACCACGGCTGTCGACGCAAGAGATGCATTCGGGATGAGCGACCAGCTATAATATGTGACGTGGTAAATATAATAGATGGAGCCGTCAAAGGATGTGGTATATTAACCGTTTTGTTTTTATCGACTTCCGGCTGTATAGTGATTCGGCGCCGACCTGTCTAAAGGATCATAAGTGTTACCCGGAAAATGGTGCGGGTTTTGCGAAGTAGATGTTGAAACCCCTCCCTGGCTACTATCTAGCTCCCCTGGATCCGATGATAATCGCTTATTGTTAGGCATAATACGTGTACGCCTTTTGATTGTCGATGACCACATGTTGCGAGGTCTGTGGGATCGATGGAATCGTAAATAGAGACCTGGGACATATTAGCGAAATAGCCGTGGGTTTCATGAACAATATTCGCACCACACGCATTACAAATCGGCTGGTTGTTTTCATCTCGTCTCCAGATGGGGGTGACAGTAGTACCACAATTACGGCAACCAATGATAGGAGCTATACACTCAACTGGCACAGCATCTGTCCGGGTCCAGAAATACTGTGGATGAATGCTTCCACCGGTGCTGTCAGGTCTGGACGGACCCTGGTGTCGAATTTCATTAGGCAAATTTGATGACCACTCATAATTGCCATAGCCTGTGCGAGGAATAGGCCTTTGGCTATTGCTTTGATCGATTGGCACTGGACAGATCCTAAGTTGCTTAGGTTGCTGCCGGGTGTGATGAAGTTTGACAGGCCTAGAGGTCTTATTTGTCTTCATATAAATGCCACAGGCATTACAGACAATGGCACCTTTGGGTGATCTCCGCCACAAAGGAGTCGAATCGGTTCCGCAGTTACTATAATTCTATATCTTAGGTTAAAGGTTCGCCAAGTCGTACACGCTGAAACTGTCCGCGTACCTGCAACTTCGACCATTCCAACTGTCAACATATGGATACCCTGTCCCCACGGGGATTATACTTCCGCTGCCGACCCTGGGTCTTCATAAGCTTCTAAAGGACCGTAACAGACGTACTACAGTCAGAACTTACTGTTGGGTATTTGGTTGCCGGTGGTTGGTGTGGATATACATATTTCGCCCGATGAAAGACATTGCATGATCCTGGATAAAGGATATAGAAACACCGCAACGGGCAAAGAAAAAGAGAAAATAATAAAATGAGAGAAGCCAAGCTTAGGTGCGAAGCTTAGTTGGGATGAGCAGGAAAAGTACATACTATCAGACCATGCTGCATGTGTTTCACGTGATCTCAGGTATCAATGACAAATGCGCTCATTACCATTCGACTCAGTATCAGTATGCATACTAGTATTCATAGTATATATTAGGTACCCAATGTACCTAGAGCAGTAGACCCAGTTAAAGTGTAAGAGTGCGTTGTATCAAGCACGATCTTTCAGACGGTAAGTATTACATTACATACAGCCTGATATACTGTATATACCGTAACTTATTGTTTTGAGGGTAATATATCCGATCAGTTGTATTGATTTAAGATGTCTTAGTGATCGACAGTATTTAATTGTGGATATACTCAATCTTACAATTAAATTAATGCTGATTATTACCCAATTCTGTCTGGCCAGGTTTCTTGACACACAAATGCTTAGCCTTCTTGGTTTTTTTTTTTTTTTTTTTTTTTTTTTTTTTTTTTTTTTTTTTTTTTTTTTTTTTTCTCTTTTCCTTTTTCTCGTTTGTGCTTGGACTTGACGCACACTGATACTGATGTTCTCATCACCTGACGAAGAAGTGTTTTTTTTTTCCCTTTCCTAATATGCTTTACTTTCTATGTCAAGAGACACAAACTACACCACCTCGCCACAATTTCTCAATTATCTTCAGTGGCCATAGCTCGATACTCTAAATCATTGCCGGTCTGAAGTGAAATGCCGCGTTCATGGTGCTCCATGCCAAGACTTCAAAAAAAGCGCTGACGCATATCGTACCATGAACCCACCTTTAGCGACCCATTGTGCTTCATGTACAGGGTATTGTCAATGCATGACGCATCTACTAGGATGACGGACCCGGCGAACTTGCTCATATAGGCAATGGAAAGCTGATCATTCTTGATTTCAATTGTCGGAAACTCCGGAAGAGGAGGCCGCTCGTTTCTCTCGCCGTTGTAGGGCGAACTCATTATGATCAACGTTACCGATCCACCAAAAATCATGAATTGCCGTATCACTTCGGTAGCCTTTGTTGGTCCCGGAGCCGGAGCGTTGCCGAAGTTGCAATCAACGATGAGACGTCGACTCATAGGACGTCGCAGACGAGCCCCATGATCGGCATTCTTGGCCTCCAAGATAGACACGCACAAAACGAACTGCGCCCCGGCAATCGCATACGGCTTAAACTCGGCTAACAGATACGGAACAGAACAAGACTTCTTTTCTTAATCTACAAGATTGATAACAAACGAAGGGGCCACAGATCGACACTGCTGGGACATGTTCCCGTTGTACTATGATATACGTTGGAAGACTATATTAACATGAAGACTAATTCTAAACTCGTGTTCCCACCTCGCTTAGGTACCCTGTTACTCTCTCAACCAGAATCCGTCTCGGCTCCGCCTGGTCGCAATCACTCAACGCGTGCGATGCATTGGGAATAACCATACTCCGCTGGTGCCAGAAGTCCTGACCCGCCGCAACGGACCATCGTTTCAACAACACCTCCTTGTCCACCCAAGGTGGCACGGATTGGTCTCTTCCCGAGTACAGCACCATCAATTTGGAGCTGAGAAGCTCCCGGGTCCCAATAGCACCGAAAGTCTGTTGCAGCTGATCGTCGCTCAGATCAGAACTGAATAGATCATCTTCGTCAGGCGTCCGTGGGCTATCCGGACTGGTTAGACTCAGAAATCGACGACTACTAACAGCCGTAGACGATGGGTAGCCGATCCTAGCAGTCACAGAAAGTGGAACAACCGTCTCAACACGATCCCCGTCCTCGTAGGTACTCTGCTTCGCATCCGCAACCGCTTTGCGGTAGATCTCTCTCATAGTCTCCGGGCTATCCCTCTCTGTGCCAGCCTTGAGCACCCAAAGGATGCCCTCCCGGTCAGACACAGGTGCCTGAATAATGGCACCGTCAACGGGAGACCTCATCAACGGTTCGACATTCTTGTCAAGAACAGGGTGTCTGGGCCGTGGATTCGGACAGCTGATATAATGCATTACATCTTGGCTTCCTGTCGAATGGCCCATGATGACCACCTTCCCAGAGCCGAACAGCTGTCTCTTGTAATCGCGCACATACTGAACGCATTGCGCGACTTCATCAATATCTTTGCCAAGGCGACCTACGCCCCAGCCATTGTAGGACGAGGACAGGACCAGCGAAAAGACAGACCAATCACTGTTTTGAAGCGCCGCGACCAAGTCCGCAACATACTCAACGGTACACAGCCCATCCTGCAAGCCCCCGATAAAGAGTAGACTGTTAGGCTTGCTCTGGTTTCCTCTAGTATACTCAAACGCCACTAATTTCTCAGCCTAAATCCAGCAACGTCAGCGGCGCACATAAGAAAACCAACCCACCACCTCCCAAAGAAAACACATACATATTGATGCAAGATCCCAGGCTGCCCCATCGGCACCGCATCAAGATTCAACTGCATATTGAATCAAACCAAGCCAGATCACCAAGTCAAAAATAAAGACAAAAAACCTCACAATTCCAAATGTAACAAGATAAAGATCCAGAATAAAAATAAGAATAATCAGATAAGACAAGATAAGAATAACCTCCAACGGATCAGATAAACGCGTCGCGTCACGTATCCGCTTTCAAAAGTATAACTCTAATAAAATACCTTTCCTTGTGCAGTAGTCAAACTGTCAGGTTCGATATCGGACAACAACCTTTTTTTTTTTCTTTTTTTTTCCCTTCCAACGTCTGAAATTTTGACCGTCTTGGCAATTGTGGATTGCCCAGGTATCCGTTCCTGATCTCATTGGACGTAGGCTATCGATCGTCCGGAGCAAAAGTTCTCCGGCTTAGCGTGTATGTCACCTAAGCTTACCCCCAATGTCTCCACTTAGTGGAGGCTTATTTCGTATGTATGTTATAACTGCTATCACAGGTGAAATGGTAATGTAATCTGGTAAACTTGGTCAACGGTGTTATATATACTGTATTATCAGAAATATTGATAACCCTACTTAATAAAAGGGGTTCCACAGGTAAGTTATACCGGGATGCGGTCTAGATGCTATCTTTCGTTTTTTGTTTTAGTCAATGGGGTTATTGTCCTTGATTAGGTAGGTATTTCGTATATCGTCCGCCAATCATGGACATTATCACTTTCTACTAGATACTAGGAAGTCACCCCTCGTCTGCCCGATTAAGGAGTTTCAGCCGTTCATGGTCCGGGGGTGGGAGTTTGATGCATGTCTGGAGGAGGATCTAGGTTTTGGATTTTTAGATAGCTTGTTCTCTGTTAGTTATATAATGAAGTTATTGAATTGCATAGTTCCTAGATGCATGGTGCATGTAACGCTCATGTCAATTGAGAATATTTCAGAACTCTACATGACGGAACAGAGATCCAGAGACATTTGAACAAATCAAGTAAAACTGGCTTTTACGTCAAAGGAATGTGTTAAAGGATAAATGAAAAAAGTGATTAAATGGCCAGTCGAAAACTAGCCGGACATGCATAAACAAGAACCTTTCCATGCAAAGAATAGAATGAAAAGGAAATATATGACTCCATAAATCTAAGAATACATACAAGTACAGAATCTACAAAAGTCGACTATGAGTATTTCAACCAGATCAAACATCACACAACCTCATATCAACACCGTCTATAAGCCTCTCTATAACCGAGCACAGCTCATTCAACCGCCCTTCAAGGAACGCTTTATCCTTCTCACATGTAGCGATTCCGCACCACATCTGCCCAGCATCAGGGTACGAAACCACGCGCAGCGGCCGAGCAGGCTCAGGATGAGGGTTTGTGTAGTCCACCCGACACTCCGTACCCGCAAACAGCATGGTATCAAAATACTCCACGTCCTGGTGATGGACGATGGAGTCGAAGAAATCGATGGATGGTGACCAGCTGGTGCAATTATCGGAGATATTTTGAAATCCGAGAGTCTCGTAGCGACCCCCGTCAAGGTACTGGTCCCTTACGTTGTCAAGGAGATCACGGACTGTCCATTCAGGGCCGAATTTCACGCGAATAGGCATGAACTGGTAGCAGGGTCCAATTGTATTTTCCGCACCCGGGATGTCTTTGCGGCCGGATACAACGCCGCCGAAGGTGATATCTCGGAGAGAGAGGTATTTGGATAAGACGGTAGCCCAACTCGCTGTGAGTAAGCTGGCCATCGTTATCTCTTTGGGCTTTCTAGTGGCATCGATGGCGCGTTTGATGAATATAGGCCGTGATTGTGCTTCATCGATGGGTGGCTCGGGGTTGATAATGGTTAGCGAGGACCCTTGCAAGGTCTTGCGCCAATACTGGATACTTTCAGTCTTGAGCTCCGTGACGCGATGGACAAATTTCGAGAAAGACGTAGTCTCAGGAAGTGGCTGCCTATTGTACAGAAGTTCGAGGTGTCGAACAAGCTCAGGGAAGGAAATTCCGTCGTACTGGGCGTGAGATATCCGAATCATGAGAGCGTTTTCAGTCCTACCGTTGACAAGAATAAACTTGAGAAAAGGCGACCCCAGGTTCATTTCCTCCTCTAAGTCGGTGGCAGCTGTTTTCTTGCAGATATCATCTAGATCACCATCGTTCTGGACCACATGAATGGGAGCTTCGATATGCTCGAGAACCACTTGCAGATACCCATTGCGGTCTTCGACGAAGACGGTACGCAAAATGGCATGACAATCTACCAGCTGCTGGCAACATTGTAAGAGGCGAGTGGTATCGATAGACTTATTGAAGTAAAATATGTTGTATTGAACAGAGCTCTTAGGCGTCGAGACTGTCGCCTTAACATCTCTAGACTGGGGGTGCGTCGTAACGAGAATATCTTGGATTTTCCATGCTGGATCTCCGAGTTTTCCTCGGATTGCAGTCTCCACGAGGGTGTCAATATTGTCAACGTTGAGGGTGCTGAAGGGGGTATACTGGGAAAGTTCATCCGTTCCAGAGATAGAAACTTCTTGGACGACACTCGCCATATCTCTCAAGCGCATATTACGGAAGATATCAGCCACCGATAATGTGTATCCAGCTAACTTGAGAGCCGATACAAGCTTCATAGCCATGATGGAATCACCTCCCAAACGGAAGAATCCATCATCAGCATCGATCATTGACTCGCCAACTCCGAGAAGTTTCGACCAGAGCTTGCGAAGCACATCCTCCTTGGTGTTGCTGTTTATCTTAAATGCTCTACCAGTTTTCATTCGTGCAAGAGCAGTCCGGCATTCCAGCAAAAGACTTGGGGTAATATCACGAGTCATGTCATTTCGCTTCGTGCTATCAACGCCAGCCTCCATAGAAGGTATCCACTCGATCGGAATATACACCGATGGAACCATGTAGGGTGGAAGCACGTCGGCAAGTGACTTGTTCAATCCAATCAGAGAGTCAGCTAGACGGTTTGAGATAGCAGTAGCTACCGTGAATCCACCCTGGTCGCGATGTTCTAAGCTACCAAATTGTACAAGCTCATCGCCTTGGCCTCCATATTGCTCGCTAATGACAGCTGCTAGAGTAGTCGGCTGACTGCCATTAGGAGGAACGACCAGTAAAATGGCACCTGTGGATGGAGGCAACAGCCGCCGAACGTGCGATTTAACGGTCTCAAGGTCTATTAATTGGCCTTGCACATCAACACGAGCTTCTTTATTTCCCATGAATGTGAGGGACCCATCGGTATTATGCTTGACCAGAATTCCCGTCATGCACACCATGCCCTGATACCCTGGAATCACACCACTTCCTTTTAGCATCCAGTCTGGGTTTTGAGCAGCCTTGGGAGAAATTACGTTCTCCACTGCTAGCTCGCCAATAGTCCCAATGGGCATGAGACGGTTAGGGTCTGTCGAATTGACAACCCAACACCCGCCAATCTCTGGATACTGCTCTCCAATTGTCAGTCCTTTAGCCATGGCTGTTAGGCTCTGCACGTTTTGGGTGGCAGGCGACGGCTCGATTTTGCGCCACTTCCAGATCTGAGTATTTTCCTCTTCACTGAGACAACTCACGTCACCAATTTGGCAAGCTTTCTTGGTAGAAAGCTGCTGGGAAGCACACTCAAGCTGTGCAAGAACTCTTTGCATCTGGTCAACGCAGATGAGATTGGAATCAAAGCTGGCAATGACTTTAAACCCATCTGGCTGCAGCGAGCACGCAAGCATCAGAGGATAGGAGTTGAAGTGTAAAGCTTCGCGAGCTGCATCAACGCTCTGGAATGTAGGCATCTCATCCACCGGAGCTTCAGAAGCTTCCACTTGGCCAGGTTGTATGACAAGGCCCATTTTTACCTCGCACGCCAGCTGCGCATCGGAGCTCACTCGACGGATGTTCTGCATTCCCAGATGCTCATGTGGAATACGGGAAAGACCCTGTTCTTGAATCCTTTGCAAGTATTCATCTACTGGGGCCGCGCGGTCGATCTGTATCCGAACTGGGACAGTAGTGATCATCGGACCTTCAATTTCCTCCACACCAGGAATAGGAAGATTACGACCAGTAAAGGTTTCGCCAAAGACCACATCGTCGACCGCTGTGTATTGCGATGCTACGAGGGCCCAAGCAGCACGTATAATTGTAGCAACTGTGATACTGGACTTCGCGTCCCTTTCAAGCCGCACATAGCGTTCTGCGATAGCATCAGGCTGGGGTAGGTATGTTCGAGAGGGAAGAGTCGGATACTGTGGGCTCGTGGCTCCCTGCAACTGTACCCGCCAGTACTCCTTTGATGTTTCACGCGCAGGGTCTGTGAGAAATTGGATGAAGTGCCTAACACTAGCAGATCGAGATGTGGGCATATTATGGTACGCTCTGTTCACTCGATCGATGATCAGGTCAGTCGACCACCCATCGTAGATACAATGATGGACTGTCCACACAAAGTACACCGTCCCAGCTCTCTCGTCATTCACGATAGCGTATCGACTTAGAGGAACATTCATGGCCATTTTTTGCGCACGGTCCTCGTCAAGGAATGCATTTAAGTTGTCTCCAAACTGCCAGGTAGCATTTTCCTTCACGACAACTTGCATGAATCCGCGTTCTTGAAACTCAGCAATCCTCGTGCGCAGAATAGGGCTATCTTGAATCGCTATATTCCATGCATCTCTGAGCCTTTCCGCTATCTCTAGATTAGGAACTTCGGCTATTCTTTGGGCCACGTAGTTTTCGGCTGATCGTACTGAAAAAGCCATCAGAATCTCTTGCAATGGGGTACACGGATAGATATCCTCAATGTTCTCCTTTGGTACTTTGCATGTATTCGCTGCTTCTTCGCAAGCGTCTTTTGGTTCCCAGTCTTTGCCTATGAGTGAGAAAGAGGGCACCTCAACTTGCTCGTTGGCAACCGCCTGATGCATAGCTTGTGCCATCTTGGCCAATCGACAAAAGCTGAAGATGTCAGCCACTGATAAAGTATAGCCCTGCTCCCTTGCTGCGGAAACCAGCTTCATTGCTAGTACAGAATCACCGCCTAGCACGAAGAAGTCATGAGACTTTCCGATGGTCTCTGGCCTAACAGCCAAAAGCTTTGACCATAGCCTCTGTAGAATTCGTTCAGATGTCGTGGTTGGCTCTTCTGCAGAGGCGTGTTCGCCAGAGGACTGGGAGGCTTGTAAGTCAAGCTTTGAGCCTAGGCTGCGCAGGAGCTTCCTGTCAGTCTTTCCAGAAACCAGCAGAGGCATCCTGTCAACGGCAATGTAAGCCGAGGGCACCATGTATATCGGTAGTACTTGGGCAATTTTATCACTCAGAGACTCAATCGCCGGATATAGATCGTCCGAAAACTCGCTTTGCTGGACTACATCGCCATTTGGTCCATTTGTCCGTTTGCTCCGATTATGGGGCGGCTCGGAGATGAATGCAACTAGCATAGATTCCTTCTTCTGGCCCTGGGGCGCGATAACTTCGGCCGCAACACTAACTCCTGCTGGAAGGTGCACACGCAAGTTATGCTCAATTTCACCTAGCTCCACACGCTGGCCTCGCAGTTTGACTTGTGTATCTTTGCGTCCCACAAAGACAAAACCTCGCTCTCCATCTGGGTCATACTGCACCAGATCTCCAGTTTTGTACAAACGTCCTCTCCGTCCCGGGACTCCGCCTCCACCAGCAAGTAGCCATGGAGGGTCCTCAATGAATGCCTCGGCTGTCTTAATGGGGTCATTCATATACCCTTGGCCGACGATAGGGCCTTCAACCAGTAGTTCACCAACTGCCCCAATTGGCATTAGACGGTTATGGTCGTCCGGGTCTGCTAACCATATAACTGCTCCGTTACCAGGGCCAATACTCACGTATGGCTTTCCGGCAGCGCTACTATTAATGGTACATCCGACCGTACATTCTGATGGGCCGTACCCTATCACAATTCTCGTATGTTGACCCCAGGTTGATACATCTCCAACAGAGCATGATTCGCCTCCCAAGCCGAGACTATGGAGAGAGGGGATGATATCCGAGTCTAGAACACGGGCAACAGAAGGCGTCATGTTCGCCATAGTCACTTCCATCCTTCGCATCGCGCCACTGAGGTCGTTAAGACGGTCTTCATCCGACGGAATACAGAGGCAACCGCCTCGGAGGAGAGTGCAGAGCATACTGTCCACACTCACATCAAAAGCATATGAGGCAAAATCCAACACACGAGAATTCGCAACATACCCGACAGCTGCGCTGCGAGCGATTGCACTGGTCGTGTATGTGACATGGTTGATAACAACCCCCTTGGGCTTTCCGGTGCTTCCAGATGTGAAGATCAGATAGAGAATAGAATCTAAGGGTACATTGGGGAAGTCCAACTGTGGAGGCTCCTGGGCCTCTAAGCCCTCTAGAAACTCGCCATCGACGACCACCTCTTGCGCATCTGGAGCGATTTCTGACCCATAGGGGCTTTGCGACTTCGATAAGATTATTAACGATGCATTGACCTGTTCCACAATTGTCCGACGCCTACCTAAAGGTTGGCTTGGATCCATCAAAACAAAAGCACCTCCTGCCTTCATGACTCCCAAAACGGCCACTATTGTCCAACGCGACTTCTCAAAGCATATTGGTACAATCTGACCCGTCTTGATATTACTTGCGAGTAAATATCGCGCCAGCAACGTTGAGTATCCGTTGACCTCTGCATAGGAAAGACTTCCGTCCCAGGAGCAGATGGCTTCGGCCTCAGGCTGCTTGTGTGCTTGTTCGGAGATAAGGTCGTGCATGCATTTGTCCACCGAAGGAGGGAGGCCTTGGTTCCAACGCCAGATTTCCGATCGATCGAGTTCTCCTAACTCAAGGACTTTTGACACCGGCTCCGAGACGTCAGCTAGGACAGTGTCCAAGATCTCGATCATGGAGCGCGTATAGTGATTGGCTATGTAGCTGGCGCCGAGAGGTTGTCGCCATGAAGGTCGAAGGAAGAGAAGGGAATCGGAAGCCTTAGCTTCAACTTGGACATTCCACTACGCAAAAAGGCTGTTAGCGAGGGATCTTTTGACTTTCGCTGTGTTCATCTCCGATAACCCCAGGGAAGCCTACATAAGAATCCTGTGCGCTTTCTAGACCACCGTCTGGAGCGCATTGATCGCGAAAGAACAGCAAGTCACTCTGAGGCTCACTTAGCCCATAACTACCCCACTTGCCCTTTTCTCGAAGTGATTGAATAGATCTCAATGCGTCTGATAATGGGACAGATCTGTCTGCGATAACTTGCGACGTCGAAACATTGCTTGTGAATCCACCACGACCCCACGTAAACTGGACATCGTTGCCATTGCTATACCTGTATAACAATAAGATCCAAGAAAGAAGAAGGATGTCTCCTTGTGTTGTGGGGTCTTCACATTCCGTGACTGTTGGAGCTGTGACTGGGATGAAATCAGCCATGTGGCCATCATCCTGGTCTTCCGTGCTGATAGCCATTGTCGGGTGAGGGACACGGAATGTACACTCCTAGCAAAAAGAAACGATCAGATAAGATATTCAACATTGTCGGTGCTCTCCCTTAGCTAATTCCAGGTGCATGGGCCTTCTGGGACCCAGGAGACCTTCCACCTGATGGGCCTCCGATAACGCGGATTCATTCTGAGGCATTTCTCGGACCGGTTGTCTCGACGATGGAGTGATCTGGTCTGGTTCTCTGACAATGGCCACTTCCTAGATTGAGAAGATGACTCCACTGAGCGGACATTATCCGTTTGAGTCTTTCTCCGTGTTGAGCGACGGAAGTTTTTTTTGTTTTCGTGAGACTGATGACCATTTGTACTGTACTAGTAAGTTATGTGCTGGCGTATGTATGTATGTATTAGACTCAAATGTTATACAGTAAATACAATAGATACAGTAGATAGTAGATACAATAGTGGAGCCTTGCGTAAGACGCGATCAGATAAAATTTTAAGCTTCTCCACTGGACCACCCCTGAGTTACGTAAAAACCTTACCCTTCCTGATGTATTAATTAATTTTGATGGGCTACAGTCCATTCACAGTCAAGATATATTCAAGCAAGTGGCTGGTTTTAATATAGCAACAAGACAGAATATGGTAGTTGGTACGTGGTGAGCTTATGACACTCACAATCCTTTGTCTTTTTACGATTTAATCTATATCAATACCATGGACTCATAAAATCAACTTCAAATAAATTTATAGTTTGTGGAAATGTAATTTGTCTATTCATTTTGAGGAATTTACGGTGCGTTAGGTATGATGCGGTAAGTTTACGTAAATTACATGCTGATCATTGCGTCGGTATATCACTCGGTATATAGTCCAAAACAACTTTTACTATCTTGTAAAACCAAGCAATACAGCCCCATAATTAGCTTCAACAGACAGGATCCATCATATCATTCCAGGTCCTGCGTTTCAGTCGCAGATCCTTCGGCTAAGTCGGAGAGAATATGCATGCCAAGGTGTTACACTAAGTAAGGTGTCGCATTTAATCAATCAGTCCAAAGTGGGCAATCTCGACGCGGATAGCTGGTTATGAACCGAGGGTAAGTCGTAGTTGTTGCCTGTGGACCTCTAGAAGCGTAAAGTCTCAAGTGCCTTTTGTCTATCAGAAGCCCCGGATAGTGGTCATTCAATTCAACACACACCTGTCTCATAGTTGATCTTGCCACCATGCCTCTAAGTCACTTACAGCAGTCGGCAAAGGCTAAGATCTGCCTCCCTCATCCATATCTCACATCTTACTACCTTTTACCAACGGATAAGATCTTCAATCAGTCCCAGCTCTTTCAGTTCTGTAAAGGAGATGACCATCCAGATGGACAAACTCCCGAATCGGACTTCCATAATGATCTTCTATACTTCACCGAGCCACAGCCGGTCTCTGTGAAAGACGGTCCTAAGGATTCCGATAACACAGCTTGGGCCCGTGCACAGAGAAGCCCTTTGTGCGCAGTAACATGGGAAGCAACTGAGCCTCCCACACTGAGTCAGGTCTGGCTCGTGTTGTACGGGATTTTCTCAACTCGCGAGATAGAAAGCTTTCGTCTCCGTTTGCACGGCCCAGACAGAGAAACTGTATCACAGACGCTGAAGCAATCATGCGTCGCCATTGATCATCCGAAGCCCATACATTCTTCGTCCACGGAGAACCAGCAGACATCTGATGATCTCCTTGTACTCCGTAGCGCATTCTGGCAAGGATGCGGCTCTCCCTTCGGAGGTCGCCCAGCATGGACCCCTGAGTGGGACGATATCGCCGTGCCCTACCTGGACCACACCGTCACTCTTGCCGACAAAGTATACAAGCGACACCCGCGTCGCGCGCCAAAGCCCGCCCCCGGGTCCATTGTGTACAGTCGATACATCCCCTTCTTGGATGAACACTTCTCCCTGGTTGCGCTTGACTATCAGAAAGACGAGCACCTACAGCTTTTCCACAAATGGCAGAATGACCCCCGCGTCGCCAAAGGCTGGAAAGAAACGGGCTCGTTAGAACACCATCGCAACTATCTCCGTAACCTTCACGAGGACCCTCATGTCCTTACTGTCTTGGGTCGATTCAACGATACGCCATTTTCGTACTTTGAGATCTTTTGGGCAAAGGAAGATCCCATTGGAGTGCACTATGATGCGCAGGACTTTGACCGTGGAAGGCACACTCTTGTTGGAGATGCGAATTTCCGTGGCCCTCATCGGGTGATGGCCTGGTGGCCGAGCATCATTCATTATACGTTTTTGAGCGATCATCGCACGGAACAAGTAATTGGTGAACCAGTTTCATCGAACGATAAGGTGCATAGTTACGACTATACTTTTGGGCTGCACCAGGACCAACTTATCGACCTGCCCCATAAGAGAGCATCGTTGGTGAAGTGTTCTCGAGAGAGATTCTTCCAGTTATGCCCATTTAACCAGGGCCGTATCAAGCTCGCTGGTACTGGCCTTCATTTCCAGTCAAAGTTGTGAATTATTTTAGGCTCAAATGTTTGTAAATCTCTTATGTTTTGTTACTGTTAGACATGTATTTGCGATAGAAATTCAAGCGGCGTGCCTCTAAGGTAAACTACATATTAGTAAATAACGTTCAAAGTAGAGAACTCTAGCAAAACTCTTGCCCTCAGGTGAGTAAGCCATGTTCTATTAAATGGTTCTAGGTTGAAAATCTATATCATCGAAATTTATTATACAAGGTAGATGACTACTCATCAGGCGATTGGAACAAGACATTGGTCCTGTAACTCTCAGATCGTTCAAACAGCTCTTCATGCGTGCCATGGTCCACACACTGGCCGGCCTCGATCATGTAAATCACATCTGCTTTGCGAATAGTATGCAGCCTGTGTGCAATAGCCAGTACCGAGATTCCTTTCGCTGCCTTCTCCAATCCCTCTTGGAGGAGCTTCTCGGACTCGGCATCCAGGGCACTGGTCGGCTCATCCAAGACAAGTAGACTTGGTTTACGAACCAACGCGCGAGCAATAGCAAGTCTCTGTCTTTGTCCACCGGAGAGACTGCTTCCATTTGTTCCACACAGTGTATCATACCCTTGAGGAAGCCCTATAATAGTATCATGAATGTTGGCCAATTTGCATGCTTCTTCTATCTCTTCATCGGTAACAGCTTGACCAGGGCGGGCCCCCAGCCCAACATTAAACCGGACAGTACCCTCAAACAGTGCCCCTTCTTGTGGAACAAGAGCAATATCATTCCTGAAGCTAATATCACTACGCTTAGTGATATCCACACCATCTATCACAATTTCTCCACTGCTAGGGAGGTACATCCGTTCCAGAAGAGCTATAATCGTGGACTTTCCAGCACCGCTGGGACCAACAAGAGCACAGAACTGGCCAGGCTTGATAGTGAGGTTCAACCCATGAAGAACTGGAGCATGAGCACGTGCTGGGTAGGAGAACCGGACATTTTTGAATTCAACTGAGACGCCACCCGCAGGCTTGTTATCAAACATTCCACTTGATTCTGCCACTGCTTCAATATCGGGATTTGGTGACGAGATGGCGCGTGGAGAAACGCGCGGAGATCCCAGCTCCAGAACCGACAGAATACGGGCCACAGCAGCTCGTGCATTCGTGATCTCCGGTGCGAGAGCAAACATTTCACTCCATAGCTGGGCACTGACCAGAAGAGAGAAGACCACAATCAGGAACTGTGTTTGATCATACATCCCAGCAATGATCTGTACGGAGCCCCACCAGTAGGCGAGGGCATACGCCAAACTGCCGATGAAATATGCGAGACTCAGCCAAAGACTAGCGTGGATAGTCACTGCGGCAGTCTCTTTGCGCGGGCCACTCAATGCACGGCGGTAGACAGCGAGAGTTTCCTCCTCTAGAGACAACGAAGCGACTGTTTTTATATAACTGATGGCTTCGACGCTAATACTGACAGATTTGTTGAACGCATTTTCATGGCGTTCTTCAAACTTTGCAAGAACCTTAAGCTGCATGATACCGACTCCCAGCACTAATGGCACAACTGCCAGACAAACAAGGGCAATCTTCCAGGCAATAACGTGGGTCAAGATGATCGAAGCGATTAAATTAATCACAATAGAAAATATTGTCCCAAGAATGGAGCCACTCAGCCCAGAAAGAAGGTTACCATCATTAGTAATATAGGACAACAGACTGGTAGGGGTCCTATCGTCAGATTGGTGCCATTGCAGATCTTGTTCAAAGAGAGACCGAAACAGCATCATCCGTACGCTGTAGATGGTCTTTTCTGAAACCCAGCCAAATCCAGACCAGCTGATAATATTGGCAAAGAATTCAATGATAGCCAAAACAAAGAACATCAAGCCAAAGAAGCTTCCACTGGACCGAATCCGTTCTGGCGTATTGCAAGTATTCAAATTGCTCACGGTGTTTCCGAAAATCACAGCCTCCGCAGAAAAGGCCCCTCCGACCACACCAGCCCCTACCAAAGCAACCAAAGCAATCAGCAAATACGGGCGAACAATGGGTGAGATGCCCTTGAGAAGAGATATCACGGATTTGTCGCTCGTTCCTTTCTTGACCCCATCGTCGGCGGCGTGTTCCTCAGTAGCGTCAACTGTAACACATTCCTTAGAAACTCCTTCATCAGTCACAGATGGGGTGTAATCTTCTTTTCCAGATCCAGAGACGTCAATATTGGTTGAAGTACCAAATGATGAAGATACATCATCCTTGGAAGGTGTTTTCACATTCTGAAGCTTCACCAAATTGGCATACACGGAATCTTTACCCATCAGCTCCTCATGCGTCCCTTGTTCCACAACCTGGCCATCGCGCATCACAATAATATTGTCTGCATTTCGGATAGTTGAGAGACGATGTGCGATGGAAATCATAGTTCTCCCTTCTATGAACTTTCCTACCGCTGATAAGATCTCCTGTTCGCTCTTTGAATCCAACGAAGCCGTTGCTTCATCGAAGATCAATACTTTAGGGTCTTTCACTAGAGCTCGAGCCACAGCAATCCTTTGTTTTTGGCCACCACTGAGGAGAGTACCAGAAGATCCTACTATTGTTCCGAGTCCTTCTTGAAGATTTCTAATAAACCCGGTAGCATCTGCCATCGCAGCAGCATGCTGCACTAGCTCAATTATTTCCACAACACCAGATCCGTGAGATTCGGCAGCTTTACGAGGGTCCTGACCTTCCCGTATTGCGGCGGCTACAGTAGCCAGCTGAGCGCCTAGCAAGATAGGCTTTAAATGTGAATGGGCCGGGCTAGGTGAGTTAACTAGACCGTGTGCGATATTCTCAAGGATAGACCTATCCAGTAAAGTAGCGTCTTGTTGAACGACACTGATAAAGCTTCGAAGTTGACGGGTGTTTATCTCGCGCAAATCATAGCCGTCCAGAAGAACTGCACCTTCACTTGGATCATACAGTCGGCCCATCAGGCTAGTAATAGTGGACTTCCCACTTCCAGAAAGACCAATGATCGCAGTATGCTTGTCTGCAGGACATTTCAAGGACACATCCTGGAGAACGGCCCTCTCCGGCCGTGAAGGATAAGTGAAGGAAACATTCCGTAGTTCAAACTGACCTGGCAGATCCAAGGGAAGTACGTTTCCGGAGGTAGACGTTCCATCAATGGCAGACTCGTAGTTGATATCCTTTTGCAATTTTTGAAAAGAAGCAGATGCAGCACCGAATATCTGTAGGAACGGAGCAACTTGGCTTAGAACGATAGTCGCTAAATAAGGGAGACAATTAGTGACAGTGGCTTTAATGTGGAGGTTAAATTTGCACAAACATACCATCAACAAGAATAAAGATCACTGTGAAAATCGATCCAACTGTCGTTCCACCATTGTCGCTGGCCACTGAATTGGCAATGGTTCGGCTTCCCTGCCAAAACGCCAGTCCATTTGCTCCGTATCCGATAAAATACATCAAGCCGGCCTGTGCACCAGTGGCAACAGCCTTCTTGATACCCTCCTTGCGTGCTTTGACCAGATGTGTCGCAAACTTTGTCTCTAGTCGGTCCTGGGCATTGAAAGCGTGTACAACCGACACATTCGAAAGAGACTCCGACGCGATCGAAGATGCCGATGCAAATGAATCAGACATCGTTCCAGAATACTTCTCAACATACTTGCCACCGACCAATGACATGATGAAATACGCTGGAATGAGGGACACCAGTATACCAGCGAGTCTAGAATCTTTAACAAAGGCAACGACATACGCCGTCACAAAGAATGATGCGCTGGAGATACATATACCCACCTTTTCCGAGGTCCCAGTGCGGATTGTCTGGATGTCGCCATTCAATCTAGAGGACACCTCTCCGGCCGTTACTCTATCAAAAAAGGAAGGCTCCTGTCGCAGTAGACTCCGGAAGTAGTGTTCTCGGAGGCGTTGCGCTAGACGGGCACCGCTAAGACTCCAGCATACGAGATGGATGTACATAAAACCAAACTGTGCAATGGCCAGATACACAATGTACAGGATTTGTCCATTGATTTTGTCCTGGTAGGAAGATTTAAAGGCAGTATTAGGCGAGGGCTCGCATGATTCAGTGTTCAGGTCATCAATCAACTGGCCGAAGATAATACCGAGGAGGGGGAATGGGATGCCGGAGGCTATTGCGGAGAAGAAGCCGACAAGGAGCAGGCAGATATCGAACTTCGTGGGATTGGCATAGACGAGGAGGCCAAAATAACCAGAGAACTTATGCGGCTGGAGTTGAAGTGAGTCTCAGTTATAGTGCAAATCACCTCAAGGGCCATTTAAACGGCATACCTTATTCCCATTGTTCTCCTTTCCACCATCTGGGCCTCCAGCAGACTCAGAACCCATTATCGTGGGAGAACCCAAAGTTATGCTCCGTACTTTAGTTTATCACCATCGGCTGTATACTCAAAGGTCAACAAACGACTCCGAGAATAACTGGCACCTGGTGTCAGTGAGAGGTCATGCAACCTAAGACGATAAAAAGATAACGGAAAGAAATAGGCCCAGGGGGGTGGTCCAATGCACACTCAAGGTCGATATAATGGGCCTATCTACTACCAATCCACCAGACTAGCGCAACAGGGCTATGATTTCTTCCCGATATCGCTTGCAGGAGTTTTGGCAGAGGAAGAGGTAAAGAATTCTTCCCACGACATATCTGATAAGATTGACTTGGACTAAAACTGATTAGATTAGATGGATTCAACCCGAAAATTTTCCTGGTCATTTTTTTTTCGACCCAGAATATGTGAGCTTGGATAATTTCCATTAGCTAACCGTGGCAACGGTGACTCAAGCAAGTTGGTTTGTTGGTTTGAAGACTTCCGTTCATGTCCTTTGATCGACAAGCTATTTTACTTCTAGACTGGAAGTGGGAATCAGATGATGAAACTGTCATTTTCGTAAAGTGGAAAATATCCACCGGTAATGTGTTTCATACACGGATACACGGTATGTAATACGATAATGTAACCACCACCAAAACCAACCGATCCACAACTCTCCATGACTATTACCAAAATATTGCTGCAATGATGGGTAGGATGGAGCAAACTTGAGAACTGTTACATGGCCTGTGAGCTCCTATTTAGTCTGGTATGTGGAATCAGTGAAATTGACTTCATGTTGACTACAATCTTATCAATCGTATCAGATCATCAGTCATGACAGCGTCCTTCAAGAAACCTCCGCCCTCTCTAATATACTCCGTGGTGTCTTTTCCACTTCCTCATATCTTGTTTGTGGTCTTCAACCGTCCTAAGGTGTTGAATTGCCTCTGCAGTGATGCCCAATATGAACTAGAGGAACTCTTCGCTTGGTATGACACGGAACCTAGTCTACGGTGCGCCGTAGTCACAGGGGCCGGACGCGCATTCTGCACAGGGGCAGACTTGAAGGAATGGGATCAGTCTAACGAGCGCAAGGAACGAGGAGAGCGCGATCCACGACCTCTGATTCCTCCGTCAGGATTTGGTGGTTTGTCCCGCCGACATGGTAAAAAACCTGTCATTGCGGCTGTTAACGGGCTCGCATTTGGCGGCGGCATGGAAATTGTGGCAAATTTAGATCTAATTCTCGCCGCAAAAAGTGCTAAGTTTGCTTTGCCCGAAGCGAAAAGAGGAGTCGTGGCCATGGCTGGTTCATTGCCGCGGCTTACGCGGACGATTGGGCGTCCGCGAGCGATGCAGATGGCTCTGACGGGCCGAGCAGTTACAGCTGATGAGGCAGAGAAGTGGGGGTTCGTCAATATTGTCGTTGACGATGCTACCTCAGTGGAACTGGATGTGATAGACCGACCGGTTGTTAAGAAGGCGCTCGAGTATGCTACTGAGATTGTGCAAAATAGTCCGGACAGCGTGATCATCAGTCGGGCTGGAGTTATGTCCGCGTGGGAAGATGCCAGTGCCGAGAACTCCAGTCGACTACTACATGAGACGTGGGGGCAAGCCTTAGATGAAGGAGAAAACTTACGTGAAGGGGTAATGGCATTCGTCCAAAAGAGAGAACCTCACTGGGTCAATTCCAAGCTTTAAAGTCTTGGCCTACAGGTAGCTGTACAGAATAGTATAAAGTAATAGTATGCGTATGATACCTACAACTTGTCGAATAGTACCCTGATATTCTAATATTACTCCAGTATCAGGAGATTGGCGGTGGTCTTACCAGGTTGAAGCAAATTGGATGCAATCTAGTTTATCTAGCGTGAGAACGGACCCATAGCCGGAGGTGAACCGGACACGGGCATGAAACCGATGCCAACGCCCTCATACTATACACTAGACAGAATTTTCTTTTTCTTTTTCTTTTTCCTTTTTTTCCTTTTTTTCCTTGGCAGGCTCGATGTCTGTTAGTAGTTTTAAAATAAATATTAGCATTGTCGCCTATCCAGATCTTTGTTTCGTAAATCTTATCAATCTTCCTCTTTCTTAGGGTACCTTTCTCTCTAGAAATAGCCCATGTGGAAGGCTTGAAGCAGCGCCTCAACCACCATGACGGACAAATCCGACAATATCACCACCACTACCGCCCCTACTGGGGAGGATATCCCCATGGAGCCTCCTCAGAAGACCCATGAGCTCGGTGAAGAACAACAAGATGGTGTCCGAATTGCTGAAGCCGTCACCTCCTCATGGTCTAAGAAATCTTTATACACAGTTTACGCCTTGTCAGTTTACAACCCCATTATTGACTAGGGTTTATACTAACTCACTATCATGACAGTATGTGGCTCATGTATTTTGTACAAGCCCTACAATCGAATCTGACAGCCAACTTGTCGGCATATATCACCAGCGATTTCGAAGGCCACTCATTGCTCACTGTAATTAATATTATCACTAATATCATGAGTGCCGCCTGCACAATGCCAGTAGCAAAGATTCTGAATCTCTGGGATCGTACAGTTGGGATGACTCTGATGTTGATCATCTCACTTATTGGTCTCGTCTTGATGGCTGCTTGCAATAACATTGCTACATATTGTGCGGCTCAGGTAAGCATTACCTTTATACTAGTGTCAGCCAAAGGACTCAACTAATCAGTCCCAGGCATTTTACTATGTTGGGTTTACTGGTCTTATTTTCTCCGTTGATGTGATGACTTCGGATACGTCAAGCATGGAAAATCGAGGTCTGGCATTTGCTTTTACATCGTCGCCCTACATCATCACTGCGTTTGCTGGCTCTCCATTATCTGAACAATTCAACTCAGTGAACTGGCGGTGGGCCTACGGAACAATCACGATCATTCTACCGGTCGTTACAGTACCACTACTTGTGATCTGGGAGATGGCCAAGAGAAAAGCGATGAAGGACCATGTCCTGGAAAAGACCCCTCACGGCCGGACCTGGTACGAAACTATCCAGTACTACTTGGTCGAATTTGATGTAGTCGGTGTGTTTCTGCTTATTGCAGGCTTTTCACTCTTTCTTCTCGCTTTCGTTCTGGCCGAGTCGCAAGACAACAAGTGGCGATCGGCCTCCATCATCTGTATGATTGTCATCGGAGGTGTTGTCATCGCAGCTTTCGCAGCATATGAACGACTCTGGGCACCTAAGCCATTCATCCCCTACCATCTGCTCAGTAATCGGACTGTTATCGGTGCCTGTTTACTAGACCTTACCTATCAGATTGCTTATTACTGCTGGAACAGCTACTTTACGTCCTATCTTCAGGTAGTCTACAACACCTCCATGACCCAGGCTGGTTATATTACCGCAATTTTCGACCTTATCTCTGCTGTCTGGCTTCTAGGTGCGGGTTTTCTGGTCCGCATTACTGGTCGGTTCAAGTGGCTTTTGCTATGTGCCATTCCCTTGTATATGCTGGCTGTAGGCTTGATGATCTACTTCCGGAGCCCCGGGCACAGCATCGGATATATGTGTATGTGTGAGGCCTTCATTGGATTTGGGGGTGGTACAATCATTCTGCTCGAACAGGTTGCCATTATGGCAGCTTCTAAGCATGAAGACTATGCTTCTATGCTGGCTCTTCTGAGCTTGTTCGGTAACATCGGTGGTGCGATTGGCAACAGTATCTCTGGTGCCATTTGGACCAATACACTACCTGAAAGATTGCAGCAGTTCTTGCCTGATAGCGCCAAGAGCGACTGGGATACTATCTATGAATCTCTGGATGTCCAGTTAAGCTATCCGGTCGGTTCAGCAACACGGACGGCCATCAATCATGCATACGCTGTGAGTCAGAGAAATATGCTGGTCGCCGGTACTGCTATTATGGCTCTTACTATTGTTTGGGTGTTTATGATCAAGGACATCAAGCTGAAGGATTTGAATAGCATGAAAGGGGTGCTGTTCTAAGACTTTATGTCAGTATCCTTTTTCCTACCTTCCTATCGCCATGGGTGAGAAATTTAGCTTAGTTATAATGCTTTTGTATGTATTGTTGCGTTTTCATCTAGTAACCTCATAAATATAATCAAATTGTCAGTGAAGTAAATCATATATGTGTATGTGCGTGTCATACTAAAACATGGCTAGGATTATCATTTTGTCACCACTGAAAATGTGAAACTCGAATTTTCCTCGATTGTCAAGTTACACAGACCACCACTTCGCTTAGACAAAAGACAAGGGAAGAAGGAGCCAGAAGCCAGGAATTAGCCAAGCCACCAGAGTTAGGTGGAGTTTAACTAATCAAGCGCCATCTGATAAAGATGGAGATTTGTATTTAACTCTGTAACAGTTTTCGGAATGGGCCCGTATACTATCCATACATCTTGCGTGTAAGGGTAATCTTTGTATGGTAATAAAATATTACTGTAATGATGAAAGACACATAAAGTACTGTCCGTAATGGTATTATTAATACATCGGCATCAGCCCTGACTCTTCACGACAGCTTTTGCTTTATAACCTGTGGATCTTCGAAGAACCAATAACACACAATTGCTATTCTGGTCCATCTCTCTCTTTTATCAATCTCCTCCGAGGTAATCTATACTAACGTACTCCTTTCAATTATGTCGCATACCTCCACTTAATTTGCAAGAAAAGAGTCCGGTTGCTCGGTCTCCTCGCCCGCTCATCTCCGGTTTCGTCGTCTCTAAATCAAGTCCTACCAAAGCTAGTAGTAAAGAAGCCACCAGGACAAAGCCCTCGGTCCAGCTCCTCTGTTAGTCTAGTCTCATAGAGGACGCAAAGCTATGCTCCACCCATTCTTTAATTATGAAAATGCGCAAGCGAAGCCGTTCCAAGTCCCGGTCTGGGTTCCGCTTGCATCCACTCAGCTACAGGCAATGCGAATTATTCCCGGAATCCGGGCGGGGTGTATATATTAGATAACAATCAGATAAAACTTGTTTGACTTCTCGTGGGTGGGTATCCTCGCCCTTGTCCCCTTATCTGATTCTTTTCCCCCTTGTTTCTTTAGGCTCCCCGGAAGAAAGAAACGTTGACAATGTCGGCGCAGGATCACCATTATCGCTCAAATGCAACCCAGCGTTTGCAGCAAACTCTATCCCATGTGAAGCCAGTCGCACCCACTCAACTTTCTATTGTCGATGGCGCTACGGATGTGTCGCTCCTAGACATCACTTTGGGCCAGCTGCTCGCCTTGCAGGCTGCCCAGTATGCTGATTATGAGTGTGTGGTGTTTCCCTGGACGGGTGCGCGTTGGAGCTATGCAGACCTCAATAGGGAGGCAGATCGACTGGCGAAGGGCTTAATTGCTATGGGGATTCAAAGGGGAGATCGTGTGGGTATAATGGCCGGGAATTGCGAACAATATGTGTCTCTTTTCTTTGCCGTTGCCCGTGTTGGCGCAATTTTGGTAGTGCTGAATAACACATATACCCCTTCAGAGCTCTACTATGCGCTTGACCATACCGGTTTGTGCCATCATACGTCTTGTTACTGCATATATGTGTGCTAATGGAATTGCAGACTGTCGAGTTTTATTTTTGACTCCTCGCATTGGTCGACATAACCTAGAGGAAGTACTGGCAAAACTAGGTTCCCAGCCAAAGCAGAATGGAACATCAAAAGCTCTTGAGGAAATTGTTGTCTTGCGAGAGCCATTTCATAATTTCGCAACTTACAGTCATGTCCTTCAACGAGGGACGTCAACCCCAGACTCAACACTTCAAGAGCGCGAGGCGACATTGCACCCGGATGATGTATGCAACCTGCAATTCACGAGTGGCTCCACGGGGAATCCCAAGGCGGCTATGTTAACACATTAGTATGTCCCATTACCATCATAACTGCAGACATGTGCTTACCTTCAAAGCAACCTCGTCAACAACTCCCGGTTTATCGGTGACCGTATGAACCTGACATCATTCGATACCTTATGTTGTCCCCCTCCACTCTTCCACTGTTTCGGCCTCGTGCTAGGCATGCTAGCTGTTGTAACGCATGGCTCAAAGATCATCTTTCCTAGCGAGACCTTCGACCCTAAGGCTGTATTGAATGCTATATCAGACGAAAAATGCACAGCTGTCCACGGCGTCCCGACAATGTTCGAGGCAATCTTAAGCCTCCCCAAGCCTGACAATTTTGACAGCTCTAATCTTCGCACGGGAATCATTGCCGGGGCTCCCGTCCCTCGTCCTCTTATGCGCCGATTATTTGATGAGTTAAATATGACACAATATACCAGTAGCTACGGTAAAGCTCACAGACGGAAACAATTTGAATTCTAAGCTAACTCCTCCAGGTCTCACGGAAGCCTCCCCGACTTGCTTCAATGCATTCACGACAGATTCTATCGAAACTCGCCTCACAACAGTGGGTATGGTGATGCCGCATACGCGTGCCAAAATCATAGATTCCAATGGCAACATCGTTCCCGTGGGCCAGCGGGGTGAACTCTGCATGTCCGGTTACCAACTTAGCAGGGGGTACTGGAATAACCCGCAGAAGACAAATGAGACTTTCATAACAGATGCATACGGCACAAGATGGTTGAGAACAGGCGATGAGGCCCTGTTCAACGAACACGGCTACTGCAGCATCACAGGTAGATTCAAGGACATCATCATTCGCGGTACGTGCCTCACTCCTAAACTCGAACGGACTGGACTAACCGAACCAAGGCGGGGAGAACATATACCCCCTCGAGATTGAAGAGCGTCTAGCAGCACATCCAGCCATCGAAGTGGCCTCTGTTATCGGAATTCCGGACCCCAAGTACGGGGAAGCAGTCGGTGCATTCGTGGCCGTGGCACCTGGGTACGAGGAACAACGGCCGTCCGATGAGGAGCTGCGCAACTGGACTCGTGAGACTCTCGGACGACACAAGGCACCGCAGTATGTCTTTGTGTTTGGTAAGGAGGACATTGATCGGACGGTTCCTGTCACTGGTAGTGGCAAGGTGCGGAAGGTAGAACTGCGCCAGATGGCATCGAAGGTCCTGGAGAGACGCAGACAATAGTTGGATGTTGTTTGCTTTGTATATAAAATTCCTTTGCTGTATGTAGTATCCTGAAGTTCAAGCCAATAATACCGTGCATATTCCATTTCCTATTGCATACTTAGTCGAGTCTCCATTACTTTCCAGGATAATCAGCACTAAAAAATATGTCTCAACCACAATCAGGAAATCAATAATTCCAATCAACCGTCCATAAGAGCAGTGTCTATCCTACGACAAAATACAATATCGCCGTACAATGTAATGACCGCAACTCCATTCCCACTAAGAGATACTACCATCAGAAACAAGCCAACATATCCTAGATATCCACTTCCATGCAACATGAACATGTGCTTTTAACATTCGACCCATATATACACTAATGACAGTCACATTTTCCCTTTCATATCTCGTCGGTAAAAATACACATCTTCCCCACAGCTTAAACCAAACTATAAGTATACATATTATCTCACATACACTAATACAAAATCCAGTTATATCATGATAACACAAATTCAACAAGACCACTATGCAACAAACACTAACTCCAATCAAGAAACCCACCCTACTAACCAGACCACTTGCTCAATGCCATAGAAATAGATATAACAGTCAAACACAATCAGGGTATACTCCGCCCTTAGCCATACCTAGTACCTTGTCAACATCCCCGGAACCAAACTGAATAATATATACATCTTGCCACCCCAGAACACATTACATGGGTAAGACGTCCTATGCAATTACTCGGTGTTGGAACCCGTTTATTAACAGTTACGTGTATCGATGAGAGTGATACGGTGAATGGCTGGATTACCGGGTTGCAAAGAGTATGAAAGGGCCGGTACATTTCGGTTTACGGCGTCATGGTCTGGGTGTTCTGTTGAGGATCCAGTGTATATTGTGGATTGTATGGGTTTGCATATTCTTGTTGGTAGAAATGTAGTGTATAGTTTATAGACTTATTGGGCCATGAAAAGTTCAGTATATAATAAGGTATAGGGTTGTCATTCCGTCTCAGGACATTGATATCCATGGATGTCGTCGATATTGACTACTGAGATTCATGCACCTCGACTTTAATGCATTTGTCGAACCTAAAATACTATGAAGACATGGCTTATAATATCGGTTACACATTTACACAATCCTATTATGAGCCGGTTGCTCGTATGGGAACAGGTAAGCTCAGATAAGTGTTCCATAGACATGTTAGTTCTGAATGTCCCCCCAGCATGGTTCCAGCAGGGATTACAGGGCGTAGTCCGCCCAATAGGATTTATAGTCGGTGAAGAGCGAACAAGGCGCGGCTATATTCCATGCCAGCTTCCTTGCACTGTCTCACTAGACCAGGTTTTTCCAAGGAAAGTCATAGGCATGTGTCGCGCGGCTCGGTGATACAGTGACAAGGCAGGTGAGCATGCATAACTCACAGGAGCCAGACAAGTCCCAACAGTGTATCCCTCTTTGGGGCATCGCACAGAGTATCGAGTGTGACCAAGACAGAGTCCCCAATCACTCCCGCATGTACACGTACACCCGGCGTGGCCGATGGAGATGGCATTTTGAACGGGCTCACGAGCCATTGAGGGTCCCTGATTGCCATGTGAGTGACATGGCTATCGGGCATACAGGCTTATGGGGAATGTAACATCAACGTAATCTCCGGCATGTGGACGAGACCTACGCCACCAATTGAATAGTCATAGGGGACCGATCGTGTAGCCTTGCGTCCTTCCACAGGAGACATTTGACCGATATTATCAGTGCGCGTGACGACAGACCGCATTGTTGGGTATACATGCACACAGAAGGGATATCAGTTACTTACAAATACTGGAGATAGACAGGCCTTTGATGAAGGAAGGAAAGGGATAGTGGGCGATATCATCGGCCAAGTTCGATCGACGACACGGCGATCTGTATCTGAAGAACTGTGCCGGGCCAGATTGACTTCGTTACTGGCGTTTATCAAGCGGTCTGCATTGCCTCCCCCTTGCATTCCATCTTCAGATAGTCCCACTCGGGATCTCCAACTTGCTTTTCAAACCTCCATGTTTGGTTATCAAACTAAAGTGCTTTATCGAATCACCTTCGTAACCTGTTGTTCTGCCAAGATCATAACCCGTCTGAGGGGGGGATTCAACTATTTCCCCAGCTTATACATTTTGATTTTGATTTTTTCCCCTTGTTTTAGAATGTCCCCGAGGATAAACTGAAAATATTTCCAATTACCATTATTAGTGAGTACCCTGTCTAGACAAATCTCACAGACTAGTTAGTCCTCGTATAAGTCAGGGGGGGCCAGCAGCCTAACAAAACAAACCACTTTAGAATCTAGTCAGGCTCTCACTGGCCCACTTAGCCGCGTTACATTTTCAACAGTGATGTAGATCCGCGTTTCGTAGCGCGATATTTATCGATTTAGTGGCGAGTCAGCCTGGCCGAGTCTTCCGTTAAATCCGAGAATTGCCATTATTTGTGTCCTGTGCATAGAGTATCTGGAGGGATGAAAAACTAGTGTTAATGACTCGATAAAAGGCATGATCAGGTAGAAATCTGTACTGAATATAGATTTATTTTTTCCTCATTTCCTTTTCCTTTAATTATTTAATTATTTATTATTATTATTTGTTTCACCGCTTGAATGAAAAGGCGGCCGAGGACCTTCCTTTTCAGGCAGGTCACTTCATCCTGGTGGAGGATCATTTCTTGAGGCTAAAATAAAAATATGCAAAGTAACCAAAGATTGATCTTTCTAATTTCTTTTTTTTTCTCACTCTACACTAAAGATGAAAATATGAATTTAAAAAAAGAAAGAAAAAAAATGTGAATCAATGTGTTCATATAGATAGTAGTACATAAGCAACCAACAACAGGGATGACTAGGCTGAACTAAAAAAAACTACTACAACATTAATATAAACCGAAGTATATACAGATATATCAAGAAAGGAAGGAAGTGATCGAAGCATCGAAGAAATTTCCGCAAAAGTAATGTTGAGACACACGCAGACGCCAGAGCCACGTTTTTTTGATAAAGCTGAAACTGATCCCTGTCAAATACAAAAAAAAAAACTAATTAAAATAAAAGTATGGGGGATAAAATATTTTACCTTCTTGTGTTATGTTTTCTTTTTCTTTTCTTTTTTCCCCTCCTAGTATCAAAATTGCTTACGCAGAGTTGCATGGTTTGGAATTATTATTACAGGCGTGAGTGAGGTTGTTTGGTTCAGATTGAGTTTAAGAAGGGCGTTGGAAAATTATATTATTAAGGGGGAAGCAAAAGATACTTGATAGAGCTCAAAAAGGTGTAGTGGAGAGAAAAATTAATTAAAAGGAGGCTGTCAACAAGCTCAGCAAGTGAGTAGAAAAATGGGACAAAAAAGAAGGGAACTAAACGACAAAGCAAGGGGGTTATTCCTTTGGTGCCTAGATTAGACAAGGTAATTTGACGAAAAGATCTAGAAGTGAGTTCTTACGGATTGCCGCTAAATGGGTCTGATGAAGTATTTTAATAAGCAAAGATCTTTTGTCTTTCATTTGTTTGTCATATTATTTTTGTTTTTTTAGAAAAAAAAAAAAAAAAAAAAAAAAAAAATACATGAATAAATACAAGATAAAATAATAAATATCCTCTATCATTCCTTTCTTATATTTAGGGGATAGGTATAACTACCCCGTACAGAGTATACCACAGTAGTGCCCCCATCCGGCATGGAATTATTACTGCTCTTTGAATCCACTCTATCAGTAGCCACCCTACTAACTAGTGGTTTTTGCATGTATCATGCACAACCAGAGGCAAAAAGGCCAAGCATCTAGACAGTTCAGAAGTCAATAAAATCGTGGCGAGCCACATGGTTATCATAAATATCCAGTCACGATGTGTAAAGAGAAAAGAAAAATAAAAAAAGGGCAAGGTATGTGCACATGGAAATATTCTATGGCCGATCAAAAACGATAAACAAGAACTCAATTCATACGTACAGTGCGCATATCTACGCATATCTACGTAACCATAGCATGATCAAGCCTCTCGGGGCCTGAACATAGTTATTGTTAATTTACAAGTAGATCACGCCTGGCTTGTCAATTTCTACTTTTTTGATAAAAATGACAATAAGTTAAGTATTTACATAAAATTAATAATGTTATATATATTATCTCCCATGCTCCAGAAGGGTGTGGTACAACAAGTTTTAGTGAAGACCACTATGACCCTTCTTATCTAGATGCATTATGTACGCCTCCCTGTACTTGGTTGACGCAGTGAAACCTTAGTGCTCCGACACAAAATGGAAAAAGAAAAAAAAAATGTACGCGCGCTTAAGCCATATGTTACATGTATGTACACTGGGTGCGATTTCATCTGCAGGGCTAGAACCAAGGCACAGTAACAGAGGAATAAGACAGGTCATGCCAGGGAAAAGATCCAGATTCTTCCCAATGACCAGTCCACAATCATCGTCTGAGCGGAGCACACGGACTTGTAACTCCATCTACCTTTCTATGGAACCGACAGCATGCCATATACTGATTTGATTTATTTGTTATTTTTTTTTGTTATTTTTTTCTCCTTTTCTGTGGGGGATACAATTGCAAATAGTGAGCTGCCTTGCGTCCAACGGCCGTGTGTCTTCCGTCTCATTGATGGAAAGTTCTTCCTATTGTCTCCGAGCTATCCCGGTCTTATTCCTATCTTGTACAGTGTATGTGCCATACCTCTCCCCTTTTTTTCTAAGAAAAAAAAAGAAATCTTATGAAACTATGCGACAGTTGATAGATGCATAGTTTGGTATCTAACAAAAAAGAATCTCCTCCTACACCAAGACAAACCCAGTAGGTAATAACACAGCGGTTGGATCCTCTTCTAACCTCAGATGGAAGTTACATACACAATTAGTTTTTCTCCGCATGGGCCAAGCATCGATGCTTAACCAAATAAACGCTATCCGGAACTATTGCCATCAGTGGAGCCCTCGTTGGATTTAGGTCCCATAACATGGAAGCGCCCGACCGATCGTTGTCATTGGAGCCTTGCACACCAAGGGGATGATTAGCATGATCGCTCTCCTAATTCGCCGGCCCCATAATGGATACCATTTCCACAGGCGAGGGAAAATATATCAATTCATTTGACCCGGGTCCCCAAACATCTTCTCTCCGGCTCCAGTTTTTTTTTTTTTTTTTTTTTTTTTTCCCTTAACGATTAACATCAGCAATTTCCAGATTCCATGAATCGTATCCCGATTTTCGGCCGTGTCTTCGATAAATGATCAATGCTTCGGGAGAAAGTAGAGTCATTGTTTATAGGTAATGTGTAGGAATTAGGAAGTTCCGAGTGGATCAAACGGATCTCGAGGTCTATCAATAGCTGAAGCAAATGGATGATAATGAACCGGTCGCACCAATCATCGGAATTTGACACTATGACATAGACGCAACACCCCTTTTATCCTTGATCTTAGTTAGTCGAGAATCGAGATTATTACAATTATCTTTATGTTTCGATTTATTTGTTTATTGATGTAATTATTTCTTGTCGGTTCCCCAGGTTCGTCTCTTTTTTTCTTGCGACCTTTTTTTGAGTTCCCACCAGGGTCGAATCAGATTGCTACACGAGCCTGTGGCGCGAATGGACACAACTAGTACATGCATGCTAGCATAATTGGGAACCTATCAGCATCACTGGGATGGTTTATCCACTGTATACTGCGCAACGCCCGGAGGTTGTGTGGATTGACTATTCTGAATATCGGGTCCTTTAGCGTCTGTGACCAATTCGTCGCCCCTCGAAGGGGAAAATGATAATATTAATGCATTAGGTCTTCTCCGTTTTCTGATGAACTAGACACTGAAACAAAGAGATTTCTCATGATACTCATTTTCTTATTTTATTTTATTTATTTATTTTTTTAGCGAGAAGAAATCAATAATAAAAGCAAAAGAGGCAAAAAAAAAAAAAAGAAAAAGAAAAAGAAAGTGAGAAAGGAAGAAAGGAATTGACCACTGACAGACAACTGAGACTGATCTCAAAACCCGGATTGGCGGTTCTTGCAAACCAATTAGATGTTTTATGCGCACGGATTTTCTCTGACGCCTGATGATGGTACCTTTAGGAGTTACTGTTGACTCGGTACTTCAATTGTTTTGATAGGGCCCCTGAACTCTCATTCAGCCTTGGCTTCGAAGGGCGTTTACTACAATGAGCTACCTGCGTTGGACGATGCAGAAGACCTGTATCTGCATGGATAGAATTCTTATAACTGCAATGTGATCCATGATGTTTCTTTGTTTCCTCTTTTAGGGGAGCTTTTCAAATCAAAACCACAGCAATTGCGATTCCAGTTGATTTGAGCTTTGTATACTTGAAGATAATGGGCCTGTGAAAGAATCGATTAATGATATGTTGTTGCGGCACTTCGTCTTTATTTTTATTCTGTTTTAACCTATTTTGTTTTTATTTTATTTTATTATATTATCATTTTTTTGGATTGTTTTGTCTTGATTTTCATTTTCTTATTCTTCTTAAAAATCCATTGTCATCATTCAAATCAAAATTACCATGATCTACTCTACATTACCCGTGTCATACTAGTTGATACTAGTGTCGGTGCAAAGAACTCGTGTCTGCTTCTTTTTACGACGCTCCATTCTGGCCACTTTGGTTCAACATTCTTTGGTACGCGATGATCATCTCTTTAGATCAGGGTCACCCTGTCCGACCAATGCGGCATTTCTGCGGCGTGGGAGAAACGTCAAGGGCATAGCCACAAGTGAATACTTTTTTTTTTTTTTTTTTTTTTTTTTTTTTTTTTTTTTTTTTTTTTTTTATCTATTTTCATTTCTGAGCTGCCTAGACTGCCCCTCCAATTGCCTAACATGACCCATTCATTTCTCATCTGCTCTTACGTCTGACAATTCCCGACTCTGGCGCTTTTGTAATCCAATCATGACTCACATGCTAGCGTCATCCTAATAATAAAGTACGTAAATAATAATAATAATATTAATAATAAATACAACAAAAGAAAAGAAAAGGAAAAAAGAAAATATCTCAGTCGGTCCCAAGTCCACGGTTCGCAGTCGGGTCTAGACAACCTAGGTCATTGACCGGGCTCACTAACGGGTTATCTATGAGACCATGAATGATGATGGGCGCATAACACTTTCATTGAAAGTAGGATACGAACAAGGCGTGGGTTCTGATTGTTTACCATGAAAGAGCACCAAGAAATGGATACGAAGAGAGAATTAACATGCCTCAGCTAGCGACATCAAAGCGGTTTGAGGGTCTCAACTCTTCCGCCGACCATCTCCTTTAACACAAATTCTTGGGTACATACGCCACAGCTATCCCGTCCGTTTCCCCGCGGAATGGAATGATGCAGTATATATGCATCCCTATCAATTGGGTTTGGGATTCGTGGCGGAGTAACCCCGGAGTCGTAACTCTTCAGAGCATTTCTGATGCATATTTTCTCAACAAAAAAATGCGGAGAGCATCTCCTCCCCCCAAAAAATAGTAATTTACATTCCCTCAGGAACTCTAACTTAATGACTTATGGGTTGTCCACATAAGGAAATATCAATACTTGACTGGGTCCTGTCATGAGTCGCAGATCATTATGGTTAACTTTCTTATTTTCTTTTTTTCCTATTTATTTCTTTTTTTTTTTTCGGTTTGACTTTTTGTTGCTTTTTTTCGGTATCCATTTAAGCGAACCCTGTCAAAGTGTAAAAACCCCTGTTCAGATACTGCAAGCCTGCATATGCCGTTCTCACTTGACCAACTCTCTATGTATGCACCGCCAATAAACGAGGTGTTCCTTCTCTCTGGGTTTAGCAGCTGCATGCAATATTAGGATAACGCCTTACGTCTTCATTGGGTAGAAAATCAGGTCCTATTCAGGCAGTCATTCGGCATGACTTCGCGTTAACCGTACAACTTCAATACGAGAACCCATACCTAAACACACAACTGTGAATTCTCCGAGATTCAAAAATGGAGCTTCCCTGAACCTTACTATGTGATAGCTTTCGAATTCAACATCTAAGTCATAATTATATGCCCATACATACATATCTAATTGCTCATAAATGCACGTATGGTCCATAAACCCAATCTCTGCCTTCCCATTCGCATTATATATATGAGTTTTAGTAAACCGCTAGTGTTGAGTCACAATTCAAAAATGTCATACTAACATGACATAGGGTGCGCACAGATCCCATGTGTAGATCTCAGCTCTTAGCCCGATCGACCAGATGTTATATGTACAGTATATACAGCCTACATAGGCCAGCCAGACTTTATTGATGGCTCCATCTTTCTCTATTTTCGATATCCGAATTAAGTTTTGACAAGCACGCGCCAGCTGGGATCGTCTACAGTTCACCCACTTTGTCGGGACCTGCCAATTGGATCTCTCAAGATGCATGATTCGCTTCCTTTCAGATGTCCGGTGGACGAGCCGAGCTGAGAGAACCTAATTTGACCCCATAGTACTCACTACACTAAGAATGCCGTGTTGCGTTCCCTCCTTGGTGCATACATAGGAGGGTTATAAATATAAAATAAAAATTGAAAAGAAACTTTATCTGGGGCCGAAATTCGTGGATCAATCCTTTACTGTGTGTCAGATCTGCTGAGGATCTCCCGCGATGGTTTTCTCGATAAGTTCTCAATATAAGCTTACGAAATGTCATCACTAGGATAGGAAGATTGATGAAGTACGTCTCCCTAAAGTTCAGAGCAGACAAGGCATTATTATTTGGTCATTACTTTAATTTTATTTGGTTTGATTGTTTCATTGTCCAGTAGACACAGAGCTGTCCCTTTGAAATTTCTACTCCTGTATTTTTGTTGTACCTTGTTATACAGATCTAGTGACACATGTCCATATGTACGTACATACCTCTTTGTGATGACATCCATATATTCGTGTTCCTCCCCTTCATTTCCCCCCCTTTTTTTTTGTTTTTGGGCAACGGCATTTCCCATAGCCCCGACAGAACCGTCTGAAACCCGGTTGCCCGATTCTAGTGCCAAATAGATGTATAGAACAAAAACCAGGAGATAAGAGAAAGTACGCACAAAGGACAGAGATGATATCCATGAAAGCACGAATCATGGTTGATTTGTAACAGATCACTAAACCCTCTTGATAAGCATGCCGTCTTTCAATTCCCCGGATGGAATGCTTCTTTTTCTTTCTCTTCCTTCCTTTCTTTCAATATTTTTTTTTCTTTTTTCCTTTTTTTTTTCTTTTTTTCATTTACGTCGTAGGTTTCTCCCTTCCTTTGGGCGGGGTTGAAAGTAGTCACAAATCCCCAACAATTGTTCTCTACTGATCTACAGAGCAATGGCTAGGATTCTTCCGGCCCAGAAAATGCAGAGTATGGTTGAATCTGCGCACAGTCCCCCTTTCTCTAGGCTCGTCTCCGCCGTGTCGGGCACTATAGTCGTAATAACTTCCCGTCTACTCGTCACAGACACCTCCCATTAGCGGTGTCTATCCCGCCGCTGGACCCTCTGGAGGCTGACAAGGCCGATCCCTCGCTCTGTCGACGCGGTAAAGTAAACAGGAATTGGCTAGATACTGATCCGGAAAAGGACCAGTGAATGTGTTATGTATATGTCTTTTGTCTGAGACCCTACATAGACTACTTGGGTCATTAGTATGTACCACTTACGTGGATGACGACTCCTAGGCGTTCATCTACACGCTTACAACAACCGGTCACGATCGTTTTATTCGCCGCCAAACCTCGGACCGTATTTGCCCGTTTAGGACAGCCACGAATTGCCTCTCTCCCCCAACCTCCTCCTCTCCCCCCCCCTTTCCTATCACTATCCTTCCCAAATAAAAAAAATCCTCCGAGGGATGGGAATAGGCGAAGTAGGTCAGCGTCATTCAGCATACTTACCAATCCTAAACAGTCTAATGTCTTCCTCTGTCTTCGTGTTAGTATAGAGGGCGGGCTTGATCTTGACTGAATAGAGTATAGTTTCATCCAGACCCTCTTTGGCAAGGACTTTAGTGTATCATTGGTCACATTGTTGAATACGACAATAATACTGAACCAGAAAAAAAAAAGAAACTGTTTTATTTTTTTTTTTAATACTTTTCTTTCTTTCCTTCATTTTCTTTTCACGTATTTATTTACTATCATTATTATTATCATCTCTTTACAGAGATCTGAGCCCTCGACAACCGTTGTTCGCAACTTTCCGACACTTTACATGACGCCTCCTTTTTTTTATAATATTTATTTATTTTTTATTTATTTTTTTCCCTTTTGACCTTTCTATATCGCCATCATTATTATTTAATTATTTTATTTAATTATTATTATTTTTTTACTCATCATGCGGCCTTTTTCTTTTGTATATAGTCATCCACTGAAACCAAAAGGGTCCGTGTGAGCTAATAGCGCCTCGCCATCTTTCAACCACAGTCATCAGTAACTTAGGATCTTTTACACGTGAACCTTGTGTATCAGACATGGCATAACTGTTACGATTTTGTTTGGGAGTCGGGACCTGTTAGAGAAGTTGAGACCACGGTAGATCAGCGTAATGATGGAATATGGGGGGCAGGACTGGCGTGGAAATATTATTCATCCAGTCAAATACACGGCACATTTATTACTTATTAGTTAATACCATAGTGGCCAAGGCCTGCCCAACAGGCGATGACCGGTGCGCATCATCTTGTCCTCAAGTTCTCGTCAGGGGCGGAGCCGTGGTTGGATGGTTGGGATCCACCTGCAGGTAAACCCCTCAATCAAGTCCATGTTCACGGGCCAGGTGCTGTCGTTTCCTCGCTTCTTTTTGAGGGGGAGGGGAGGGGGGTAAGAGAAGAATAGAGCATCCGGTGCGTGAATGGAAAATGGGCAGTGTACGTTATGTTCTATTGCCTCTACTTGGGATATGAGACCGAAGGGTCTAAATCATGATCAATTTAACCATAAACCATAATAAGATTAAGAACTCAAGTAAGTTCTTCCATAGTTCGATCTACTACTCATCTATCTGTAAGGTGTGTAAAGGTTAAATAGTTATATATTG